>CAUYRT010081083.1:0-30798 GCA_963574885.1 Lepilemur ruficaudatus
GTCCCAGCTACTCGGGAGGCTGAGGCAGAAGGATTGCTTGAGCCCAGGAGTTTGAGGTTGCTGTGAGCTAGGCTGATGCCATGGCACTCTAGCCTGGGCAACAGAGTGAGACTCTGTCTCAAAAAAAAAAAAAAAAAAAAAGAAGAAGAAGATTAGGCTGGGCATGGTGGCTCATGCCTGTAATCCCAGCACTTTTGGAGGATCCCTTGAGGCCAGGAGTTCAAGACCAGCCTGGGCAACATAGCAAGACCCCATCTCTTATTTTAAAAAAATAAGGATTGGTATTTGTTGGCTCATGACGAGCCTGTGGGTTCTTACTCACCTGCCAGGTGCTGAGCCCCTGGAAGAAGAAGAAGAGCGCAAAGCCCCAGACCACGGAGGTGCAGACGATGCAGAGCAGGGGGATGAGTTTGATCCTCTCCCCGCTCCGGAGCTGGGGGTTGCAGAAAGGACAATAGCCTGAGGGCCAAGCCTCCCCCACCTCTTTCCCAGCCTCTCCCAGTTTCCTTCCCAGTGCCAATCCCTGAGGTTGTCATACCACCTCGCATAGCCACAGAGCTCAACGTGTCCCCACACCAGCAGCCTGCTGTCCTTGCCCTAACGTCCACTGTGGCTGGGCCTCCCTGTACCCAGAACCCTGTGCTGGCAAAGCACACTGGCCAGGGGATCCCTTGGGAAGCTTGGTCCTCAGAGGCCCAGGCCCAGCACAGTCAGTTCCTACCTCCTCCCAGTCCCTCCTGCACTGAAAGGGGCCCTTATCAACTTGCGACATTCACAGGACTTGGAAGCGGCTCAGTGAATGGCCTTCAGGCTGCAGGTGGCTCGCAGGGGGCACACACGGGCTTTGGCCTCTGCCCTCCTCAAGCCTCATTGGCATAGTCAGATGCACAGCATACTCTCCACTCCCCCTTCGTGCTGCCCCAGGCAGGCCATGCCTATCTCCCTCCCCCGAAAGCAGAGCAACCGACAGGGGCGGCTCATTCCCCGCGCACCTTCATGATAATGTAGAAGGCGAAGTAAAGCAGCAGGTTGCAGATGCCAATGGCCAGTAGGTACGAGGCGAAATCATTGGGGCGCATGATGAGCCCGTACGCAGCCCTGGCAAGAAGGGTAAGGGGCTGCTAGAGCTGGGGGACCAAGAGCAAGAAAGGGGCTCTTCCTTGCGCCTACCCCCACTATGCTTTGTTACGATGTAGGGCTGGGTTCAGAGGCCCACAGAAGATTCCAGAAGCCGAGGTGCCAACACCTCTCTCCTTAGCCCCCATTTCTCATGCCCAACATTAAGAAGTTGTCCACAGCCTCCAAGGCAGCCAGTGGCTGGCCCAGTCCCCAGCTGTCCACCCAGCCGGGCCACCGCAAACAACGGCCAGACTCACAGAGACCAGTTGATGATGTTGCCCATGACCAGCAGCACCATTCGGTCCTGCAGGGACGCAGAGACACAGGGACTGAGAAGGGGAAGGGAGACGGGGGAGAAGGGGAAGGAGGCCCCAGTCAGCTGGCCCCCGACCCCACCCTGGGTTCTCAGCTATGCCCCCTCCCTGCTGTTGGGATGAGAGGGGACAGAGGAGAAAGGGATGGGGAGCCGGGCAGTACCACATAGAGGGGCCCGCTGCACTGCCGGATGCAGTCGGTGTAGAGCACGTGCAGAATGCGGCGGAAGATCCCTGAGTCTGCAAGGAGAGGGGATGGTGCTGAAAGGTACAGGGCGCCTTCCTTGATGGACTCCTGGCCTGGGCCAGCTGAGGAGCTGGGGCCTTCAGTGGGCAGAGCAATGCCCAGGCCCTATCGGATTCCTCGCCCAGTGGTTCCTCCAGAACCTGAGTGTCTCCTAGGTGTCCAGGTCCCTGAGGCCACCACCCCTCATTCCATGAGGCCCTCCAGGCCCCCTCCTACAGGCCCTGCCCTGGGCATGCCCTCACCCAGCTTCCAGCGTCCCATGTAATAGAGCTGCGTGCTGAGGAGCAGGGTGGCAATGATGTGGATGATAGAGAAGATGATCCAGAACACTGTGTTCCCTTTGCCAAACACCTGTCAAGAGGCCACCGGGAGCAGAGGTGAGGAGGCCCCGAAGGACGCTGCTCCCAGGGCCCACCCTTCCTGGGGCTCACTCCTTGGCCAGGCCAGGACTCTGAGGGGGGTGCCCAGGAAGGCATCTCAGGGAAGGAGCAGGGATCTCTTCTGCAGAAGGTAGAGAGAGTGTGCATGCCCACGTGTGTGAACACACGTGTCCCTTTCCTATCCTACAGGGTGGGCAGAACAAGTCAGCGGGCTCAAGGCAGAGCGGGTCAGGCCCTCACCACGCCCAGCACAGAGAAGAAGATGACGATGGCCAAGCAGGCATAGGCGCTGTAGGCACTGGCGTTGATGTCAGGGTGCCGCTTCTGGTAGAGCTTCAGCATGCAGAGTCCAGCGATCATATACATGAACGATGT
Source organism: Lepilemur ruficaudatus (assembly GCA_963574885.1). Classification (NCBI taxonomy): domain Eukaryota; kingdom Metazoa; phylum Chordata; class Mammalia; order Primates; family Lepilemuridae; genus Lepilemur; species Lepilemur ruficaudatus. The sequence goes on from CAUYRT010081083.1 coordinate 2,436, forward strand.
GTCTAGGTTGGGGGACATGGAGTGAGCTACAGAAACACCCACCAGGCCTTCGCACAGAACTCCCAGCCCTGACATTCAGAGAGCAAGAGAGAGTCCCAATGCCTTGCTATGGCCACACAGTGAGTTGGTGGCAGGTTGACATTTGAATGCCAGTCCCTTAACTGTACATGCCTCCCCACACTGCCACCCCCAGGCTATTACCCCGAGTCTGACATGTCCTGATGGCAAGGACAACTTAGTCTGAGTGTCTTAGTCTGTGAACATCCAGAAATCAGGGACCGTTTCTTAATGATCTTAGTCTCCTGAGTGCTTGCACACACCTTTACATAAGAAAAGCTCAACAGATTAATGAAATAGCATCCAGATGCCCATTCTGTCTGTGCTAGGATGTGTGCACACACAAGCACTGCAGCCTTGGAGCTTTCTACTGGGCTGAGTCTTGGGGACCCCTGTGGGTGACTGGGGATGGTGGAGGACTCAGGCAGGTCCCTGCTATGGGTTCAGCCAAAGAAGAGGGAGGCCCCACTCACCAAACTGGAAATTGGTATAGTTGGGGCACACGTGATAGCAAGCACTCAGCAGCCCCTCCATCATCAGGGCTGTGCCCATGGCATAGAAGAGACCAAAGTGCTTGGGGATCCCACATTCCTGTTGGGGAGAAGGGAGGAGGGGAGGAAGTGAGACAGGAAGGGGCCCAGAAGAGGGAGCCCAGAGAAGAGTGGAGGAGTAGGAGGGGTGGGGTATGTGTGCAGGGTAGGCTGGCCCAGGAAGGTTGGGGATAGGGGGCAGGGCCATGCCACGCCTGCCAGCAAGGGCATCCTGGAGCCGAGGCCTCAGCAGGCAGGCGGTGTCCCTCACCAGGGCGTGGAGGTCGTTGCGCAGCAGGGCCCGGTTGTGGTTGATCTCCCGCTGCAGGATGATGAGCAGGAAGAGCAGCCCCAGCAGGATGTACCCCAGGTTGCTGAGGATGTTGTTGAAGGCGCTGGGAAGGGCAACAAAAGGGGCGCTGCTGGGGCCTCACGCCCAGGCTTCTACTCCCACCCAGGCGGGCGTTTGCAAAGCCCCGCCCTGCCCCGGTTCACCCGTGGCCCAAAGAAGGGGGCCTCCCAGCACGGTCCCCACCTGAGGTTGCCCAGTGGGTGGGCACAGAGGAAGTTGTAGTAGCATATGTCCTGATTCCCTGTGACATTCACCACCTGCAGTAGGAGTGGGGGCAGGGGGTGGGGCTGCCTACACGCCCCATTATGCCCACAGCACATACCCCACCACCCGGGCTGTGTGGCAAAAGGGAGCAAGTGCCAACATTGCTGGCAGGTGTGGCCACACCGTACACTAGGCACAGGCTGCTTCTGAAAAGAGGGACGCCAGCCAGTGGCAGTCACGCTCCTGCTCATTAGGTGTGGCTAAAAGCCCTGAGGCGTGACCATGATGGAAGCTCTTGGCCCAAAGTGCAGAGAAAAGGGAAAGGGAACCAACACTGTTTCATAAGCCCACAGCCACCTGGGAAGGTGCTGTCATTGGTATTATGCTGTCCCCACTCTGCAGAGGGAGGAACTGCTGCTCAAGGAGGTTAAGTGATTTGCCCAAGGTCACACAGCTGGTGAGGCAGAGCCAGGATTTGAACCCAGGCCCCATGACCTAAGACCTGTGCTCGCTCCAGAGCCCCATGCCAGGGCGGTGTCCCAGGCCGTGGCAGAGGTGAGCCAGCCCTGCCCTCTCACCGTCTGGTAGGTGATCACCAGCTGCACAACAGGAAGGGCGTAGAAGACAGCAATGGTGGCGATGTTCCTGGGCAGGAGGGCAGCAGTGAGGGGGGCATCTAAGAAGGGGGGCGCCGCATCACCTGCCAACACCACCTCCCATTAACAGGAGCCCCGTCTGCTTGGCCCACTCACCAGAAGTAGATCTGGTACTTTTTCCGAAGAACGCGCTTGTCCTTCCGTGCCAGGTCGGCCACACAGAGGTATTGCTGGGAGAAGCAGGAGTGAGCCCCACTTACCCGACGCCTGGGAGATGCCCCTGTCACTCAGATAGGAGGTGGGCAACAGGGGCCTCCCTCAGATAGGCCGGATTCAGGGAGGCAGGGATCTAGGCCATCCCACCGCGGCAGCCAGTTAGACCAAGAGGGTTTGGCCCATTAGTCGGGAAGGGGTCGGAGGTTGAATTAGTTTCCCCAGGAATCTACACTGCCCCAGCCGAGCTCTTTCCCTCTGCTTCCCTAAAATACCATGTCAGTGGGAAACACACAGGGGCCTGAGCACAGAATGTCCCTTTCTCAGGAAGCCCCTGCCCAGGCCTGGCCCACAGGTCAGACCTTGGTGCGAATGACATTCTTGTCTGAATCGATGTCAGTCAGCGTGTCATAGTCATCCTCCTCCACAGAGCTCATGGAGTCCAGCCGTGGCCGGGTGCCCACTGGGTCAAAGGAGCGGCCTGGGAAGGGCAGGCGGGGGGCGGGTTGTGCCGGTGAGCACAAAACTCCTGGTCTGCCCCCACCCACCTGAGGCCACTGTAAAAATTACTAGGCAGTGAGGAAGAAGTAAATTGTAGGCTAGGGCTCCAAGCAGGGGTGGAGGTGGGCTCAGGAGCTGGGAGGACACATCCCCAAGTCCTAGCGGGGAGCAAGGGTGGGCTGTGCAAAGCGGCCGTCAAACAGGGCCTGCTCCAGCCTCGCTCCACTCCTGGCTCCCCTCGCCCAGCTAGGGTGTCCCAAGCCAGGACACCGGGCAGACCCTAGGCCCCAGACATAAGCCACAGGACTGAACTGGGCAAGTCATGCTAATTAGAAGGTACCCAGCCCTGTGGGTTCTGAGACAACACTGCCTTGGCCCCCCCAGGTTAAGACCCAGTGGGCATGGAGCACAGGCGGGGCATGATGCTGCCTCTAGAAAGAGCATCTCTCCTTTATCCTGTTTTGTCTCTTGCCTTCAGAAGCTTCCTCCTGTGACCTTGCCTGACCAAAGCCCCCAGGGCCTAGAATGTGACACCCAGGCCCTCAAGCCCTACCCCAGCAGGCAAAGAAGACAGCAAACTAGAACATCTGGCCTGGGGGCAGCTGAGGTGCCAGCCCACCAGCATTGGGGCCAGTGCTTGCCTATCTCAGAAGACACAGAGCTGGCAATCATTGGCATCAGATGGGGAAGCCATGCACAAAGCATCTTTCTGGCCCTGGAGTCAGCAGTCAACTGCCCTGGCGGGAGCTGATTGGCAGGACAGCCCCACCCCCTCCCCACATCTACCCATGGCAATGCACAGCTGCCGCATCTGGCCAGAGGGGAGGCGCCGCTTGAACTGGTCGTGCCCTTCAAAGGAAAGGGAAAGTTACCAAGGAACCAGGACCAAGGAGGAGAGGATGAGGGAGGAGAGGGGCAGGAAAACAGCAGGCCCTTCCCTGGTTCCAGCATCTGGCAGGAGAGGCATCCGCCCACCATGACGTTTCACCCAGCCAACACCAGCCCTGCAGCGCACAGCCCCTCCCTGCCTGGCCCACTCACCCTGGTAACCGTAAGAGAGGTCCCCAGTGCCCTCGCTGTCAACCAAACCATCGGTGGATCCGGAACCATTCTCTGCAGGGAATGATCAGTGGTGAGGTGGGCAGGACAGACCTCAGGGAAGGGGACGCTGGACCATCCCTAAGGGACTCTGAGCAGTGGCAGGGGCAGGGGCATCAGGAGGCGGCAGCCTAAGGAGACAAGGTTGTGGAGGGCAAGCACAGCCTCCAGTCTGGACACACGTACCAAAGGAGCCATAGTTGTAACCCTCATAAGGGGAGCTGCCAGGAAAGGAATCAGCCAGAACTCGAGGGTGACCTACAATGAAAAGTCGAGGTTTCCTTAGCCATGGAAGCAGGGAGAGCCCTAGAGCCAGGGAGATGAGAAAAGGGACACTCCAGACCAGACAGCCGCAGACAGGCCATGCCAGCAGCAAAGAGTAAGCACCGATCCAGGCGAACACCTCTCACTCTCACCCCAGCACCTGCCCCGACCTCCCACCTGCCTCTTCCATGGAGACACGACCACCCTTTGTCCTCCCTGGAGAGGGTGGAAGGTGAAGGGACTGACACAGCTAAGCTACCAGCAGCAAACACAGAATTATCTGGCCTGCCCAGGTCCCTAGACAGCCCTGTGCTTCACCTCCCTCCCCACGCTGGATGCCAGCTCCTCTGCCCGCAGCATCTGGAGCTTACCAAGGAGAGAAGCTGAGAGAGAAGGTCCCAAGCAGGAGTGGGGATAGAAGGAGAGTGAAGGGTGGGAGGAAGGGAGAGAAAATGAAAGGTTAATAATCCCAGAGACTGTGAACGGCACTGCCTGAGGCAGGCAGACAGTGTAGATAAACACAGAGAATAAATCGAGTGACAGCCACCAAGGTGTTCATGTCAGGAATGGATGGGCACAATACACTAGCCCCGTTCTCATGTGCAGAGTGTGACTTCCAGTCTGAACATCCAGAAGCCCCCAGCCCTTCCTCCCCCAGCCCCTGAGTGAACCACCCACCACTGTCCCCTCCAAAACACACAGGCCCCTCCCCACCCATCCCCCTGGAGGTACCACTTTCTGGGCAGGCTCGATCCACGGCCACCAGCAGGGTCTTCTTCTTCTGCCTGCAGGGACAGAATCCAGAGGCCACCCAGATGAGACAGACCCTCAGTGCTGGGCTGGTTTTCCTTCTCCCCTCTCCATCCCATTCTGATCCCTAAAACCTTGCCCTCCACCCTAGATCCAAGGGCTACTCTCAGGCTAGGGAGCAATGCGGGTTCTTCCCCCTTAGGAAGAAGAAGGTTGAGGGGAGGGGTTGGTTTGTAGAGGAGAGGCCCATGGACCACAGACCCTAAGAGGGACCTGCCTTCCCATGCCCTGTGGATAGTACAGAACACTCTGGGCTAGCTCAGATCCTGCCAGCCTGTCTCCCTGATGTGCCCTGCCAAACCCACCCCAGACCAGGGAAGGGCCCAGCGGTTCCACTTTACCTCCAGTTCTCCCAACAGGCCAGGAGGACAGTCAGCAGATAAAAGGAGAGAAATATGCCCAGGCAGAACAGCATCCCACCCACGTAGGCCTCGGCTGTGGGAGGGAAGCAGGCAGATGAACACAGCAAAACCTGACGCTTCCTTCCCATCATGGCACCCAGGGTGCTCTGTGATCTGGCTTCTCTGCCCAGCCCGATCTCTCACCCCTTAAACGTCCCCTCTAACCTAATGCCCCGGCCAGAGTGAGCAAACATGCCAAACTCTGACAAGACCCGGTCTTTGCTCATGTTGCTTCCTGTGCTAGAACTTTCACTTCTACTTTTTGAAAGCTCCATCTTGACTTAAGCTTCAAGCCACAGCTCAGGGACTGTACCCTCTAAGAAGCTTCTCCGTCCTGCATCCCCACAACGGCCTGTGCTTTGCTCATCACAGCTCTCCTCATCCTGCAGAGCAACAGCCTCCCGTTCCTGCAGACAGGAGCTCCGCAAGGACCAGGCCCTAGCACACAACCTGGCACCCAGGAAGTGCTCAATATTTGCTGAATAAATAACCCATACAGGAGAGGCACCTTCTTTCCCCTCCTGTCACAATCCCTTACTTTTACCTAATACTTTCCTATTTGTGAAGAGTCACACTTAATCACCCAGTAAATATTTATTGAGCACCGATTCCAGGCCCAGTACTTTCTTGCTAATGTTATGCTAAACCTCACAACCTAGTGAGATTAATGGGACACGTTTTATTACCTCTGTTATAGACAGACAGGGAAACTGAGGCTCAATGAGATCACACTGCTGATAAGTGGCAGAGAATGAACTAGAACTCAGTACTTCAATCTTTAGCCTCAGACTTTCTGTACCATGTTACACTGGAACTCACTTCCTGGCCCTCCCTATCTGGAAGCTTGCCAAGAATGCTCCCCCACCTGCCCCGCTGGCCTGCTTGCACAGGGAGCACCCTACACCCCAGGTCTGCAAGGAAGAGCCAGAGAGGCTTGTCCATCCCCACTTAGCCACCCACACTCACACGTGACTGCTTGAGACACCAGCACCGAAAGGGTTTTCTGGCGGTGTCCTTGATCGACTGGTTCATCTGGAAAGAAAATACCAAATTGATACAGAAATAGGAGACTGAAGCTTGGCTGCAGTTGGTGGGACCAGGCCTTGGAGAGTCTGAGTCCAAACAGCCATGTGCCACCAGGTCCACCAATCACCCCTGCAGGCTCTTTTTCCTCCCAGAAAGAGACCAACCCTCCCCATCCCTAGCCAGGCCCAGGGCACAAAATGTACCTTCTACAAAGGGGTAGAAAGGCAAGGAGCCCCCGCAGGCCTGGTCTTCGGTCTTCACCACCACCACCACGTAAAAGCTGTTGCTGGGGAAGTCTTTGCGCTGTAGGAGGATGATGATAGACATCATCACGAACATCACCATCATCATCCTCTTCTGAATGCTTACCTTGGGCCAGACTTTACGCTAAACTCTTTATAGACATTATTTGACTTAACCCTCACAAAGACCCCTAAAATAAATACTATTACTCTCCCTGCGGGATAGGCTTAGAGAAGTTAGCTGAGGGTCACGCTGCCAATAAGTGGTAGTGCCAGGATGATCTGGCACCAGAGCCCAAATCATGTGCCTACACTATGGCCAGGTGAGCAAATATGTGTGTTCCGCCTGGGTTGTGCTGCTACAGGTTGGGCATCAGCCAGAAGTGGGGTTGCAAGACTGCCCCGTCAGTGGCATGACTTGCTGTTGTGAAGTGAACACATGGCTTCCCCCACCCTGTCCCCAGCCTTAGCCAAGGGTAGCCCCCAGCATCAGCCAGGGCTCTGGGGCCCCTTCCTCGCCTCACTGTTATTACAATGTGTGAAGCAAATATGACAGCTGCTCCTTCCCATCCCCAAGGGTGACTGCGATGATTGCTCAACTCTCACATATATCAGAGGACTCAAAGTCACAAGGACTGGAGGGCCAAGACTCGGTCTTGTGTGAGATAGGAATGGGCAGAGGAAAGGGAGCAAGGGCTTGGAAAGTTACCCAGTCTATTGCCTGGCCACACCTCCCACAGGGCCATGCCTGTCTCCTACCTGCACAGTGATGGCCGCCTTCTTGGTCATGGTCTGGTACATGCCGATGAAGGCAACATTGTTGTCCAGGTCATAGACAGGACACTACAGAGGGAGGAAGGGAGAGGCAGATGAGTGGGGACCTGGGCCTGTCCCCGTCTTTAGCAGCGCTGCTGCCTGCCGGTGGAGAGTACAAGAGCAGGCAACTCACCAGGACGTCCTGGATGGAGATAACTGAGCAGGGGAAGGCCTTTTTGGAGGTCACCTTGACAATCACCGAGTCCACTCCCTCAGGGAACTCATACTTGAAGTACTGAGGACATAGGAGGGGCAGGGAGAGCCCCATCTCATGAGCATGCTCTCTCGGCCCCTCTGGAAGGGAACAGTGTCCCATAAGCAAGGACCCAGAATCCTCTCAGGGTTGGGCATGGAGGCTCTCTGGGGCCTTGACCAGAGCAGCCCCATTTTCTGTAGATCATTCCCTTCCACCTCAGCTGCACGCTCAGGACAGTGCCTGAGAGGCAGAGTGGGACAAATGGCAACCAGACCCCATGTCTCCGCACTGTCCCACACTGTCTGTTCTTCACTACCTCAGGGCCAGAGCGTCTGTTTCCAGAGAGTCCCTTCAAGGAGAACACAACCGACTTGGACGCCCCAGCAGAGACCACTGACTGCCTTATTCTCAAGCTCGAGCTCCCCCATTTCTCTTCTTGAGGGGTGGCCGACAGGGAGATCTTACCTGGGGCTGGGCTGCCGTGGTATTGAAGCTAAACTGCTCCCCGGTCCTGCAGGGCAGAGAAGAGCCCCCCACAGTCACTTCCAGAGCTTGGGAAGGAGGACAGACCCCCGGTCCCCTAGTTCTACCCTGCAGACCTGAGCACAAAGTCATCCATGCGGCTGACTCGGAGCTGGTACGTGGTGTTGACTGGTGACAGGGTGGACACATCCACGTAGAAGAACTGGACCTCAGACTCGTTCTTGGTGGGGGGCTGACACAGTGTGCGTTCCACCTTTTGGTAGAGGTACTTGCGCTGAAACCTACGGCCCAAAGCAGAGTCAGGACATGCTTCTGCCCCAGCTGGCCTGCCACTCCAGAGTAGCAAGGCCCCAGTTCCTCCTGTCCGGTCTCCACCACCCCCTACCCCTAGGTGGGTAAGCAAGCTCCAGCTGGTGACTTGGCCCTCATGGCTCTGACCAGCCTCCAGGCTCAGGGAATTGGGGGGAGAAATAGGGAGGCTCCTGGGTGAGGCTCTGGGCAAGGCCTGGCCTGGGCCGCCCCCCTCCCTGACCCCCAGGTCCTACTCACAGCCCTCGCAGGATTAGGGGCACCTGGAAGGACACCACAGCCTCCTTCTGGCGGACCACAAACAGCAAAGGCGCCCCCTTCTGCTTGTTCAGGACGTTCACAGACACACGCACGCCCTCCGTCTGCAGGATGACATGGAAATGCTCTTCTCTCAAGCATCGGCCACCCAGGACACATGGCTCCAGAGATTGTGAGCCCTGCCCTCCCTCACGCCAGCCCCTGTTCCTTCTCCATTCTGGTCGGGCTGGGAAGCTGCCTGCACCCCTTCTTCTCCCAGAACAACCCCTACTCTCCAGGAGGGACCTGTGCTGAGTTAGAGGAGAGGCTTATAAAGACCAGCTCCTGGATGGCAGGTGTGTGCAGGGCAGCAGGATCCAAGCAACCGCAGGGCCTGACTCCCCAGCAGGAAACACAACAGAGGCCTTGGAAGTCTCTGGGATACCATTTCTATCCATGTGCACAGGCACACAGGCCTGCACATACATGTATGTGTACACACACACACGACACATGTGGACACAGGAAGCAAGAAGTGCTCCTGAATCTTCTTCCTTGTGAACCAGGAGACCAGCTGGAAGCTCCAGTTCAACAACTAATCTGGGGCCAGGGCCCATGGGGAGGGTGTTGAAAGCCAAGTTGTATCCTTAGGTCTGACCAAGGGACAGCGCTATAGAAAAGGCACTTCACATCTCTGAGCCTCAGTTTCCCCCTCTGTAAAATGATACTCACCCTTAGAGCCATGGAAGAACATATATAGGACAGTAGGAGCTTAAAGGAAAAATAAAACTAAATAAATCTTGGGAATGCTTGTTATTGGACTGCTGGAACCCAAGCCCTGGGACAGCATTTCCCAAAAGGGAAGAGGCCACAGCTCTTGGGGTGACCTCAGATATGGGAAAAAAGGAAGAAAGGACTCTAAGCAGGAGGAGATCAAACTTCAAAGAACCAGGCACTGAGGGCAGATCCTGGCCTGCCACAGAAAAACAAACCCCTCCCCATTCTGAAAAAAATCAGATTCCCCATTCTCAACTCCCCTGCTTCCCAGTAAAATCAGTCGTAGAGAGAGGCAGAGAGAGAGAGAGAAAGACAGCTGGGCAGGAGACCACACAGCCAGGCTGCAAAAATTCTCTCAATCTCAGCTCTGCCTGAGGTCTAGACTTGAACTTCCCAGACCTAGCTACGCCCATGTTCAACCAGAGAACTCATAATTGGGGAAGAAATGAAGGAGAAGTCAGGGTGAGGTGGATGCTTCACAGTGGACAAACTCCCTTTCCCTTCCCATCCAACTTGCAGTTGGCCTTATCTCTGCCATCCTCAACTTACAAGACCAGCTGGTTTTCCCAGGCAGAAGAAGGCTAGGAAGTCCTGCATTCATCTCCCCGGGGAGTCTGAGCTGTAACTTGCCTAGGCAGAGCCTTTCAGTTCTGGGCCAGTCTCACTCCCCTGAGGTTTTGTGGGCAAGCCCAGTAGCAAGTCCACTTCTCCTTGCACCCAGACCCCATAGAGCTGTCAGACCCTGGGGGTTAGGGTAGGCAGCAGGCCAGGCCTGCTCAGACCACCACTGGTCTAAGGATGGGGGTCAAAAAGAAGATGGGTATGAGACAACTTCAAAAACTGTCCCAGTTGGAGCCTCAGAGAAAAACTGGTGGCAAAAGAAGGAGGTCTGGTCAAGAGGCTCCAGTGTGGTTCTGGGAACCAGAAACCCAGCAGCGCGGCTCATTCATGGGGCACAGGGCCTCCTAAAGGACAGAGGAGTGGCAGATTGCCTAGCCCTTGTCTGCTCACCCACTCACCCCCAGCCCCCAAACCCAGCCCCAGCCCTCACCCGGTTTCGGGTCACAGTATGGTTGAAGGTGTAGATATTGACCAGCTCGCTGTTGACCTCATCCACGTAGGTGCGCTCAAACTCGGCGTCTTTCTGCGAGACGTTCTTGGGCCCCAGAACCCCCAGATGGCCCTCGACCAAGGCCACCAAGAGCACCCAGAAGGGCAAGCCCACAGCGAACATGGCCCCGGCAGGGCGGCAGTCGCAGCGGTGGCGGTGGTGGCGGCGGCGACAGGCGACAGGACACCTCCGGGACGGGTTGCGGCTAGGGCCGCAGCTTCCAGCATCTCACCAGGACCAGAACTTTAACCCCGGCCTGAGATTAGGAAATGTCCCCTCCCAGGAGCCGGGAAGACGCTCCCAGGAGCCCCGGAGGGGAGGGGGCGGCGGGGAGGGGGAGGGGAGGGAAGGGGTACGGGCTACGGGAAGGGGCCCCAGCTCGCGAGTGACCGAGCACGGTCCCAAGACCCTGCAGCCCCCGGCCAGGGCAGTGAGAAAGAGGCACGGCTTGTTACCGGGAGCCCAGAGACGCCGGGAAAGGGGAGGGAGGAGAAGCCGGCCGTCCGCGGGAGCGGCCGCGAAGGGAGGAGAGTCAAGGGTGAGGGGCGTGACGGGCGGTGCGACCCGTCGCCCTGCGGCGCGGCGAGTTCTCCCGGGCGCGGGCCCTTTAAGGGCAGGCGGACGCCGCGGCCCCGGCGCTCGGAACTCGGATAGTGAGCTGCGCGGCGGGGCGGTAAACAGCCGGGCGGCAGGCCTGGCCGCTGACGTCGGTGGAAACTGACACAGATTTAAAGGGACAGGTCCCGGATTTGCCCTTAAAGGGGCCGCAGCCCTCCAGCTGGAGGAGAAAGCCGGCGACCCCTTCTCCAACTCCTACCCGGCTACCGCCTTCTCTTTCGTTAAGCCTGATTATCTCTGGAAGCTCACGTTAGAATAGGCGGATGTTTCCGTGAAGGACCTCCAAGTGTTGGGTTCTTGTTGACAAATTCTCTTTGCTCAAACATAGGGATCCCCCCGCCCCCACCGCCATTACCACTGACATCCTCTACCCCTAGCACATTTTTTTCGCCTGGGATCTTAAAAAATGAAGAACTAAAAGAATAAGGACAGAGGACGGTGGCCCTGCCGGCGGAGGGGACACTGAGGCAGAACCGTAGGAGGAACCCCCACTGGAAGGCCACACGCCTTCCAAGCTTGCGTTGCTATTTTCCCTCTTCTGCAGAGACAGTTACAAAGCTCATTGAAAGCTACTGACCTTCAGCGTAAATTGGTAAAAACTTTTCTACAAAGTATTTTGTACTGTGTTTCAAAAAGCTTAAAGAGCTTTATATTCTCTGATCCAATAATTCCATGCCTGGAACTCTATCCTAAGGAAATAACAAACACAGATAAAAGTGTGTGGGCAGCTGTACTTATCACTGTGATATTTATAATATAAAGCATAAAGGAATATAAAGCAACTTGAATGTCCCTAATGAGGAAGTGGTTAAATGCACTACTCTATCATGAAACCATCAAAAATGATGCTTAAGACTTTAAAGGACATGTAAGCAGAGAATTCAGGATATGACACTAAATAAAGAATATATATTCCAAATAAATATAGACATGCATTAAAAAGTTAAAAATTGCATTAAAAATTTAACAATGGTAATCTTTGAATTACAGGCGTTTTAAGAAACATATACATAATTTTCTTCCAATCCCAAAAGTATACAAAAGTACCAAAAGAAGAATCACTGGATTGTGAGTGGCTTTTAAACTTTATTTACTTATTTTTATTATTATTTTTTGAGACAGTGTCTTGCTATGTTGCCCAGGCTGGCCTCTAGCAATCCTGCTTCAGCCTCCAGAGTGGCTAGACATACAGATGCGTGCCACTGTACCCAGCTAAGTTTTATTTAATTTTTTTTTTGTGTGCCACCCTGGCTAGACTGCAGTGGCATCATCATGGCTCACTGCAGCCTCAAACTCCTGGGCTCAAGCTATTCTTCTGCTTTAGCCTCCCAAGTAGCTGAGACTATAGGTGGGCACCACCTCACCCGGCTAATTTTTCTTTCTTTTTTTTTTTGTAGAGATGGGGTCTCACTCTTGCTCCGTCTGGTCTCAACTCCTGGCCTCAAGCAATCCTTCTGCCTTGGCCTCCCAAAGTTCTAGGATTATAGGTGTGAGCCACTGTGCCTGGCCTAAAGCTTATTTTTTATATTTTTAAACATTTACATATTTTCCACAATGTACATGTATTCCTTTTATAAGACAAATTAGATATGTTTAAAGGAAAATAAATATAGCCATCTCGGAAGTTGTCAGACTTCCTGACAAAGCTACCTAGCCCAGTCATTTGTAAAGAGTTCTCACAGCTGGCAGGACTGTAGCAGTCTCAGCTCCTCCTAGCCCTGCCTAACTACTTGGGGCATTGTTTCAATAAGAACTGTTTTACCTTATGAGTAGTTATATAAATATTTATTCATTCTTGCAAGAAATATTTATAAGCAGCTACTATGTGCCAGGTACTGTTCGAGTTATACTGGGCAAATGATGAGTGGGAGATTAGAGCTGGCCCCTGTATAGCATACTTGAGGATGAAGACCAGAAGTAAGCTGCAGCCACTAGAAAGTCAGCTAGAGAGAACCTAAGGGGTTTCCTTGGCCAACCTCTCATTATGCAGATGAATGAAGTAAAACCCAGAAAAAATCAGCTCATTAGTAGCTCATCAGACTCAAGTTTGCACCTTGGTCCAGTACTTTCTAGACAAATGATCAGAGGACCTTCAGGATAACAAGAGGTATCTTCATAATGAACCCTCCATGCAGTCAGCTCCCCAGTTTGGGAATCAATGTAGGATTTCCACAGTCCAACTGGCCAACTGGACTTTTATTTTCTCTTTCACGGTGACCCTGTTCATCTTGCCAGTAAATAATCTGAAACGCTAAGAAACACTCCAGCACTGAGCTCTCAGGCCTGATGTCATTTAAATGGTATACCATTTGCTGGGATGAGAGCCACAACTTTTTTTTTTTTTAATAGAGATGGGGTCTCACTCTTGCACAAGCTGGTCTCGAACTCCTCAGCTCAAGGGATCCTCCTACCTCGGCCTCCCAGAGTGCTAGGATTACAGGAGTGAACCACCACCCAGCTGAGAACCACAACTTGAGGATCATAGAGTCTCTGCTGTGGCTATCTTGAATAAACCCAGGCTGGGGGCTGGTGACAGGGAGAAGCATTCCAAGTTGCCTTTGTGTGTGTGTGTAGGTGTGTATGTGTCCGCCCCCAGGCTGGCCTGGAACTCCTGGGCTCCAGTGATCCTCCCACCTCAGCCTCCCAAGTAACTGGGACTACAGGCTTCTGCACTATACCTCCAAGTTGGCTTCTTAAGCTTTGGGTCAAAATGTGACCCTAGACCTGTTTAAAATGCACATCCAGGACCCCACTTTGCATTTACTGAATTACAGTCTCTGGAGGTGAAGCACTCCAGGAGCTCTATGCACAATAAAGTTTGAGAACCACTGTTCTGGGCCAAACAATGTGATTATCAATATTCCTCTGGATTATCAATATTCCTGTTTGCCTCCCTTCTCTTGGCAATATCTTGGGAGAAATCTATTTAAGCAAACTCCAAGGGGATCCTGACCTTTTGCAAGGTCTCAAGGGCTTAACCTTTGAATCCTCAGCATCCTGGATGTTCAGACAGAGTGGGAGGGTAGCAGCCTCAGATTTTCTTGCTGTTCCAGGTCTGCAGAACCTTTCTTATTTCCCCCCAACCCCCAGTGAGGAAATAGCACAACCTAGTTATGAATAGGCCCTTTCTGAAGTCTGGCAGCCCAGAGAGAGAGAATGCCTTTTTGTTGGCAGCAGCAGTCAGCATAAAACGACAGTGCTGGGTCTCAAAGCCAGACTTGTGAGTGCAAAGGGGAGAAGTCAAGGCCTCAGGGAAGTGCTCTTGGCTTTCTGCGCAGGTCTAGCTACTGCATTCTCTTCCATAGTATACACAAAGCTCAACCCCAACCCTGGCCCTGCAAGGGTCAGGATGGGGTCATAAGGCTCAGATGACTTCTATTTCCCTGTGGGCTATCCTTCCTGAGCCTGAGTGCTGAATGGACCAAAGAAATGGAACCATTCACCAAGCAGCTGACAAGGTTGCTGGACCCATGGGTCCAGCTCCATTTTAAGTCACAGGGGATTTGTGAAGTTTGGGTCAAGAGAATAGGGAGGAAGCTTCAGCTGGCTTAGGGGTATTGCTAGAATGACCAGATGACTGCCCTAGGAGCTGGATTCTGTAAGAAGCACGGTAAATGGATTAGCTGAATCCAATCAAGTGATTTAGGAACCTGAGAGATAGGGAGTGACTATGCCTGTGCGTGGGTGGCAGAATCAAAACAGACTTTAGAATCAAGTAATGGTATAACTTTAACCCAGAAAAAAAGGTTGCAAAACCAACCCCTCAGAAGGAAATGGACTTGAAGTATGCTGTTTTTACTGTGACCATAAACAGGGCTCAGTGTGTTCATCTGGAGCTCACAAAGAGTTGTTCTGGACATAGGCAGCCCCAGCAGCAAGAGTTCAGCACTTCTCACCATCATGCAAGTTCTGTTCTTTCCCAAGGCTTCCCTGTGTCTGGCTCTCTCTCCTTTAAGGACCGTGAAAACTTGATGCACATCATATTAGGAATGAAAGACACAAGATTTAATCTGGCATTCTGGGGATAAGGACTCAAACCTGTCACACAGCTTCACACTATTATGGAAAAAGCAAGGACTTTGATGTCAGAAAGTTCTAGTTAAATCCTGCACTGTGTGACTTAGGCATATTAAACTTCCTGAGCCCCACTCTTCTCCTCCATTGTCCTCCTAAATACAGCGGAGCTAGGCGTGGCTGTATTCATCATCCTAAACTATTGTCTAAAGAATAGAAAGTGAGACAAAGGAGAGCAGCTTTGACCAAATGCGCAGGACTTTCTGCCAAAGATACATCAGTCACTTTCCATTTCCTAAAACTTGGCTTTCACCACTCATACTGGGAAACATCCGCATTGCATACATTCAGGCCCTGCATCTGGTTCCCTCTGGTCATGTGATGGAACCAACATCAGCACTTTCCAGGAAACAAGGCTGGTCATCAGGTTGCAGAAAACAAGCAGATAAATAATAGATCAACTCAAATCTGTGCCTCCTAAGATCACTGATAAAAATGAGCCAGCTATCCTCTTATTTCAAGAAGGCTTGGGTTTCTGGCCAAGAAATCAGAAGATGTACAAAAGAAGCTTTACCCATCTCTGACTATATCTATCATGTGGGCTGGGCACAGTGGCTCACGCCCCTGGAATCCTCCTAGTACATTGGGAGGCAGAGGCGGTAGGATCGCTTGAGGCCAAGAGTTGAAGACCAACTGGGGCAACATAGTGAGACCCTGTCTCTACAAAAATTTTAAAAATTAGCTGGCCATGGTGGTGTGCACTTGTAGGCTACTCAGGAGTCTGAGACAGGAGGATCGGTTGAGCCCAGGAGTTCAAGGTTACAGGGAGCTATGATCAGGCCACTGCACTTCACACTTCAACCTAGGGAACTGAGTGAGACCTTATCTCTAAAAAAACAATTAAAGATCGGGTGCAGCTACCTAGTCCTTATTCCAAATTGTTCTCAGTAATAAAAATGGTCTCCTCTCTTTACCCACTAGTTCAGATACAGGCCAATTCCCATGTCATTGGTCCTCAGAGCCTTCACAATGGTAATTTTCTCAATTCATAATATCTGTTTCTCTGAACCAGTACAGCTTTTTCTCCTACCTTCACTTTTCCTATAAAAATTATCATTCATTCTATCTAGTTCTAACCAAGTAATTCCAGAAAATGTCTGAGAAACTTTCGTATTAAATACATAGTGCAGCATCTTTCTGGTCTTGGTATTCTAATTTTTTTTCAAGTCTTAGGAGTTTAAGAATGTTTTTGGTATTCTTCAGTGAAGTTTGTTTCACTTTTGCCCTTTGTCACTAACAGCAGTATCTGAATTTTGTTTCAGTTTTGCCTTTATTTTCACTAGCAGGGAGAACATCTGTTGTTTCTCTTTGTTTTTTTTAAAGCCACTCAAATTCAGCAGTAGTACATCTGTTGTTTCTCATAAGCAGCAGCAAGGCGTCAGGTGGAATAGCTCATAGCTGTAATGCTAGTGCTTTGGGAGGCTGAGGCAAGAGGATCGCTTGAGGCCAGGAGTTCGAGACTAGCCTGGGCAACATAATGAGATCCTGACTCTATAAAATTTTTTTTTAAATTAGCTGAGCACAGTGGCATGCACCTCTAGTCCCAGCTACTGGGGAGTCTGAGGTGGGAAGGATTGCTTGAGCCCAGGAGTTCGCGTTTACTGTGAGCTGTAATCACGCCACTGCAGCACTCTAGCCTGGGCAACAGCAAGACCCTTGTTTCAATTTCCCATTCATTCTCTTGTTCATTTGCACTCATTTATTCTATGCTTAGTTTGTACTCACCACTAAGCTAGGTGCTGGGAACACACAGCTACTTAAAATACATTCTCTATTCTTAAGGAATTCATAATCTAGTAGTATAGACAAATAGATAAGCATCTAACACACAGGGATATGTATATGCAGGGTATTATGGGAATTTGGAGGTGAGATCTAACAGACCAGAGCTGGAAATAGGGGAAGTCAGAAAACACTACAGGTGTCCTTGAGTTCTTAAAAGATAAGTGGGAGATAGTTCAGCAAAGATAGACAGGGAGTCCCAGCTAGGGGCAAAGGCATAGGCTCAAGTTCAATGCTATTGGCATAAAAGTTCAAAGTAAAGGTAGGAGGAGAATTAAAGAGGGGCCAGGTCATGAAGAATGTTGGATGTTACATTTATTTTATTTTTTGAGAGTCTCGTTTTGTTGCTTGGGCTAGAGTAAGTGCCGTGGTATCAGCCTAGCTAACAGCAACCTCAAACTCCTGGGCTCAAGTGATCCTCCGGCCTCAGCCTCCTGAGTAGCTGGGACTACGGGCACAAGCCACCAAACTCGGCTAAATTTTTGTTCCTATTTTTAGTTGACTGGCTAATTTTCTATTTTTGGTAGAGACAGGGTCTTTCTTGCTCTTGCTTAGGCTGGTCTTGAACTCCTGACCTCAAGAAATTCTCCTGCCTTGGCCTCCCAGAGTGCTAGGATTATAGGCGTGAGCCACAGCACCTGGCGGGATGTTACATTTAATAGCTTGGACTTAATCTTTTAAGTCAGTGGATACCAACAAGCCTGCTGCGATACACCGATATGTTACGAATTCTTTACAAGTGTGCGGCCAAAGCTTGATCAGTGTGTAAACCTTTTATTTTATATATAAGTGAATCAAGCTAGAATGAGCCAGCAAACAAGCAAAAGGCAAGAGGCATAACATAAAATCAGGCCAGAGTTAAAGAAAGACTATATGTTTAGTAAAACATGTACGATCCTTGCTTTGTGACTATGTAAAAACATGTAGTTGGGTTAAGATTTTACCCCTGTCATGGCTGGAGAAAAGTAGGGATGGATTCTCCTCTTGGTTTGTCCAGTCTGATCCAAGTACAGGTGCTGGTGAGGGAGCTCATTCCTTCTTCCACACCACTCTCTCTTACACTTGTCCTGGGCCACTGAAGAGGTTTACATGGGGTAATTTGGGTACAGTCAAGCAAAAGCTCAAAACCTAGGCTGCTTCCACTGCTGCTGTGTGACCTCAGGGAAACCAGCAAGCAGCTGACAAAGGCAAGGCCTCTAAGGGTGTGGGTTGAGAGGAACTTCGGGTGATAATATGGGGGGAAGGGCAACTACAAAAACTAAAATACCTCAGCGTAATATCTCCAAATTTTTTCCTCTATAGCAGTAAACCATTTTAATCCAGCAGTATCACTGTAGGGGAGTGATAAAGTGAATGATAGAAAAACCATAGGAACTTTCAGCTGCCAAGGAACATTATACTGGCGTATCAATTAGCTGTAATTACTGCTGGCCTGGTGACCGATGGTGTTAGTCATCAGGATAGGTCCTGATGGGCCAGTTGAGTAATTGACCCTTGTTCTAGTGTCTCATAGCTCTAAAGAGGACAGTACTCAGAGCAGGATGTTTAGCTTCGAGAGGTGAGGGTGATATAAGAGTCCATCCTCGAGGTTCATGTCCTGTATTCTGTCTGCAGTGACACGGTAACATGCTGAGACTGATGATATTCACCCAGTTCAGATGAGATAGTCCACAACATACATGCAGACTAAACTACCTGTAAAACTGTTCCAGCCTTATATAGAGAATGGACTTCAAGGGAGGCAGTTGTGCTTTCTGAATATCTGATATGAATCCTCTTTTAACATTTTCATCTGCAACTGATGAAGTCCCCCCCACACACATACAAGTTGACAACTCCTGCCTAAAGTTATTATTCTGCCATATATTTTGACTATGCTTAGACCGTCATGTTTCCTTTAGATTTTAGATTCATTTACCCAAACAGCATCTTCCTGTCAATCTGAAATTACTATATTAAAATAGAAGCCAGCCAGTCTTTGAACCCCTTCAGGTATACTACCAAAAATTTGGGCTCCATGAACAACACAATTTTAATTCTACTGGTTTTTAGGTAGGAGGCAAGATGGCCCATGAACTTTAAATAATCTAATAATTCTTGTGGTCACGTAGAGCATAGAATTGAAGAAGAGTATATTGGCTGCAGAAAGACTGAATGAAGCTATTGCCTTGGTTCAGGTGGGAAGGCTGTCACTTCATTCCAGGACTTCCAATAGAAAGTAAACTAGGGAGGTATCTAGCATAAACTCAATACATCAAAATCGACAGCCAAAAACCTACCCCAGGTTGAGTAATGGCAAGGACTCTGAAGTCAAAAGTTTAAAGCTGGGTTCAAATCCCAGATAAACCATTTAAATTATACGACTGATCTCAGACAAGATACAAAACCCAGTCCCTGGGCCTCTCAGCCAACAGTACAATGGGGATGCACCTACAGAACGTACCTAGGGAGTTAACAGATGGCACATATTATCCTGAGGTTTTTATATCTAGATGGCACAGAAATACAGAAACAGCAGTATTTGTTTGAAGCACTCAAGTTGAAGCTGGGGGCAACTGTGGAAAGAGATGGGTGATTGTTAATGTGAGAAATGGAGAAACAGTGGAAATCGGTACATTTTATGTGAATAAATTCTAAAGACTGAAATTAGAAAAGAGGGTCAAAAGGTCAGTCTATGGTTTGTTTAAGAGTTCTTTTAAACTGCCAGATACTATTGTCCAATCTGTAACCTTCATTTAACAATTTTTCCATTTATCTGCTACTTAGGATTCCTTGTATCTACTCACCCCACCCTACCTAAGATACATGATGAGAGTCAGCTTGGTACACTCAGTTCCACAGAAAAAAAGCCGGATGACCTATATCCAATTTCCTTATGATAACGCAGAAAAAACCCATCCCTTTTTTCCATTGGAATCCAAACTATGATAAAGAAGACAGACATCAGCAAGTTTGAGCGAAATGTTTACATTTATACTGAAATATACACTAAAACAGAATGAGTTCTACTAGTCAATGAAACTTTGCCAAAGCAGAATCACAAACTTTCCTTGGGGAGGTCCAGTCAGCTAGCAGCAGTGATCCCCAAGCAGGAACACCAAGAAGAAGCCTGGGGGACCCCTCTCCAAAATGCCTCCTTTCAAGAGGCCCCAACTCACTTCTCCCACATGCACCCACACAGATTTAGGAGCTTGGACATGCTCCTCATTTTCATATATTTTTAGTTTCTTCTTCACTGCAATAAATATAAAATTGGCAATGCTCATACATCACAGCACAGACAATATTTCAGGCTTTAGCATACAACTGTAAACAGTGACTAGGTTAAAAAAAAATAAAAAAAAGAAAGTTGGATTTTTTTTGTTGTTGTTGTTAACAATGAGACAGAATTCTTCAGAGCAGGGCATGAGCTACTCAAGACTTGTTGTGTCAGGTTAAAGTTTTTGACAAAAGATTTTGGGTTTAGGTAGATGACTTCAATAGTCCAAAGACCTAAGGTGGTAGCCAAAGGACTGCCTATGTGGAAAAATGTGGACAGCAAAAACAACGTGCCCTAGGATCACCCTTGGCAGTACATCTTCAACCTGCCACATTCAGGACATGACCACAGATACCTTTATCACTGGCTGCCATCTAGTGCAGCAGGAATGTGCAGGCAAAGGAATTAAAATTTGCTGTGAGAGGAATAGAATAATATCTCTGCTAGCTGCCTGGCAAGTTGGCCCCTTAATCACAATGACAACTAGGACATTTCACTTGGACAGTGCATTAAATTTACAGGTTAAAAAAAAAAGTACAAAGACTAATCAGTAAGTTCAGTCACTGAAGCAAACTGGGATGTCAATCAAAGAAAAACAATGAACACTTTTTGCCTAAAGCAGTACAAAGAAATATGGCAAGAAATGAAAGTGAACATTAGTATCTGCACATTAGTAATGGGGCAGAATTTTATTTAAAAGGCTAGTGGTTCAAATAACTATTGCTTGAATAGCTCTGGTAGATACAAAATGTAGTAACATCTGAGGTTTCTACACATAAGCAAAGGAGCTGAAGGCCAGCTCACAAAGGGATATTTGATCCTCAGTTAAGAGAGAAGCTAAAAGCGCATGCTGCAGGAGTAACCTAATGGGTTTATTTGGACAATACTCCCATCCTGTGACAAAGGGGAAAAAACCTGGATAGGAAACTGTCTTTTCACACACAAAATTCTGGCTTAATTCTCCTTCCTATATACAACTATACCTCAGCTAAGAAAAAAATCTGTCTTGAAAAACTCAAGAACTTGGGCTACTAAAAATAAAAAGGAAATTTTAATATAGTAAAACAAGTGTAGTAAACACCATGAGTTATTTTCTGTTGATAATAAGACATGATACATTCAAAAAAGTATGTTTTTTAAAAAAAAATGACAAAGAACAAAAACCAAAAACTTTCTACAAAGAGGCTTGACAAGAAAAAAAAAAAATCAGCCCAAGTTCTATCCCTCTCAATCAGAAGTGGGTCTTAGCACAAATCAGTAACCCCTCCTCCAACACACGAAAGCGCTGCCATTTGCCTTGCAAACATAACACAAAACATATTACCTCAGTAATTGAACATTAAGCAGAATCACTGCAGAGCACATTTTGATGGGTGTTACTTCAATACCCACCTGGTCCAGTTCAAAATGTCTATTTATAGATTCGGTTTGTACACATTCCACAGGTATACTGAACAATAAACCATCCATTATCCCATTATTTTTCTAAATGGCAGTTCTTGTAGCTCAAGCAAACATTAAGATTATAAAGAGTTCTCTTGCAAGAAATTCTCAGGTGAAGGTACATTAATGAGAAACTTTAAAAATTAAACAAACCTAGTTCTTTTTTTATTAAAATGATGGGATAAAGGTAGAATGTCTGTTCTGAAGAGCAGCTTCACTTGCTTCCCCATGGGAAAAGGCCAAATTTTGGGAGGGGATTAATATAATTTAAAAACTATGCCAATAAAAAAAATAAAATATACATCTTAAGATGTTATAAAACTTGAAATAATGTCAGACATTATGGAATGGGAAACATAGAGTTCTGATTTTTTTTTCCCCAAAAAAGGAAACCGTAACAGATTTTTAAGGGAAAAACAAAACAAACCGGAACTCTGAATATGGATAGCACTACACAGATTCTATAGCACAGAACACCACACGAGAATGAGTTCTATATCGGCAATATAATGAGAATAACTGGCTGGGACTTAATATTTCCAGCAACAGACCTCCTAGGCCAAAAATGTGTTAAAAGTTTGTAATGTCAACGAGGACTGGGACCAAAAAAAAGGGGGGTGGAGGTGGAGGGGAGGATGAGGAGGAAAGGTTGCATGCATGGGTCTATTATAGACATGATATTCAGCAGCATAAAAATAATACCCTCCAAAAAGTCCCCTGAATGGGGCAAAACCTGTTTTTTCATTGCTCAGAATGGGAAAGATTAAGAAGCAGAACAAATTCACTTCCAACTATAGTGTCTCTCATATTTGAATGACAAAGCACGTTCAATCTGATGCTAAATGTTAAGAAAATATTAAAGACACAAATGAAAGCAAAATAAAAACAAAAGGCTAAATTATGAACCTTAAAAATTAGAAAAAAACATCTGTTTTAAAGCCAAGTAGGTGATTCTGATAATTATATATGACATAATCCATAGAGAGAAAGGCCAAGAAAAGAATCTTCATATTGTTCAGTACTTAGGCTTGATGTTATCCTAGGAAAAACAGTGATAATTCAACAAATTTGTCACACAAACAACTAAAAAGTCCCCTTCTGGTTTCAAATGAATTTAAACTACAATCTTCCTTGGCTACTTTTTCTCCTGTGTCAAACAAACTGTACAGGACCAGTTTAAATCCCTCCTCCCCTTCAAACACTAGATATGAACATCCAGGAACATTCTACAATGCAAAGTGCCTTAAGAAAGAGAAGGATTCTGTAGTGCCAGTGACATACTGATCTGAGGAAGCTGGGATACTATTAACACTGATGGGAGCCAGTCAGGCAATGGTGTTTTGTTTCTCCTCAGGTGTTTCTTCCAACAACTGCATGATCAGTTCATGGAGGGGTTTACAGATCTTTGCATAGCCCCCTCCTGTGAGATGCAGAAAATCAAACATGTCGTGGCAGGAGATGGCACCGTCCGAGTGCACGAAGCCCCCATCTACATCCAGGAGCTGCACATTGGTAAGCTTCGGCAGGGAAACCTTGAGAAGTTGGTTCACCTTGGCATTCTTTTGCCTCAAAGGGTTGGGCTTCTCACCTCGAGGTAACAAACCCTGGGACAGAGCAGAGAACATTAAATGAGAAGATTCACTTGTTTTTCTCTTATTTATTTATAACTGCAGGTATTCCTGGAACACCTGCTCCATCTGGCACATTCTACACCACCTTTGATGTCTGAAACACTGGACTATACTGGCGTTAATGAAAGCTATTTCTTCTTAGTCTCTTCATGAGCTCCTCTTTCTTCTCCTGTCCCTTAATTATTGGGACTTGTCCTTTGCCCACTGCAGTTCTCACTCTAAACACTTTAGCCCAGATCTCTTCCTAGAGCTTCAGAATTACGTATTAAACTTCCAGCTACAGAACCAAACTTGAACGTTCCTGAGGCACTCTCTATGTGTCCAAAAGCAACTCATCAAACTATGCTCTTTCTACATTCTCTTTACAACTGGTCATTCCAACATTCCTCAGTCTCTCATCCCACGTCTTACCTATCTGTTGTTAAATTACTCACCTTTTGTATCCTAAATATTTCTCTAATCCATTTTCTTTTCTCCATCCTGACCATATATACTATAGTTTGCAAACTTATCACCATTCACCTCAAGTAATGTAAAATCTCCCAACTGGTCTTCCTACCTCCAGGTTTTCCCTTCAATTCATTCTCCATTTGGCTATCAGAATAATCTAGCTCAAATATTTCCTTATCAATTAATGCCACATGGAAGCTACCTGATATTCCATGAGAAAGAGAGTTGAACTGAATGCTGTCCTGATGAATCAGAGCCACATATCTGATAGGAAAAAACAGGGTGTGTCCTAATTTTTTCTTTTTTTTTTTTTTTGAGACAGGGTCTTACTATATCACTCAGGCTGGTCTTGAACTTCTGGGTTCAAGTGACCCTCCTATCTCAGCCTCTTCAGTAGCTGGGAATATAGGTGCATGTAACCATGCCCGGCTCTAAATTCTTTTTTAACTTGCATGTTACTGATCTACTATAATTTTCAGGTAAATCATATATCTGTCCTCATGATAATAAAGAAAGGAAAAGCCTGTTTTTACATGGCAAGAGCAAGGATTTTTTTTTTTGACACAGAGTCTTGCTCTGTCGCCTGGGTTAGAGTGCTGTGGCATCAATCTAGCTCACAACAACCTCAAACTCCTGGGCTCAAGAAATCCTCTTGCTTCAGCCTCCCGAGTAGATGGGACTACAGGCATGTGCCACCATGCCCAGCTAATTTTTCCTATATATTTTTAGTTTTCCGGATAATTTCTTTCTGTTTTTAGTAGAGACGGAGTCTCACTCTTGCTCAGACTGGTTCTGAACTCCTGATCTCAAGCGATCCTCCTGCGTCAGCCTCCCAGAGTGCTAGGATTACAGGCATGAGCCACTGCACCCAGCCAAGAGCAAGGTTTTATCAACTTAAACTAAGAGTCAACTTTACACACAATCGATCCCATTATAAAATTACTGCCAGACATCCCAACCTTTTAGTTGGTTGACATCTAATACTGCCACACATCAAGATCTTATTTGGACTAAAAATACAGAAAAAATTAGCCAGGCATGGTGGTGCATGGCTGTAGTCCCAGCTACTCGGGAGGCTGAGGCAGGAGGATCGCCTGAGCCCAGGAGTTTGAAGTTGCTGTGAGCTAGGCTGACGCCACGGCACTCGAGCCTGGGCAACAGAGTGAGACTCTGCTTCAAAAAAAAAAAAAAAAAAAGATCTTATTTGGGCAGAAATTTTGCCAACAGTTTTTCTTACAGGGTATGGTAAGAGGTCTTATTTCACAAAAAATAGATTTTCTGTATTTTATTTAAAGAAAAACGTCCAAAGTACATATTCATGTCTAAATTTTTTTCAGGAGAACGTTGGGGTCTTCATTACCAATTTATTGTATGATTGTATACTTCCAAAAAAGAACTATAAAATATTATGACTTTGTTACCCTGATCCATCTCCTATCTTTGTTAAGCTCTTCAAAAATTTCATAAGATGAAACATCAGTTAGAAATAACCTAAACCCTAATTTTATGACTGTTGAAAGTACAGGGCTTTGCACCTAATACTTAACATAGAACAGCTGTCCTCAACGCTGACATACCAGAGTATGGTTAATGAATAAGCAGGAAAGATGGCCAATAAACAGTAACTATTCACATTGTTCTGACTTGCAAAGAATATCATGGCAGTAAAAGTCAAAAAGAATGACTAAGCCTCAAAAATGGGGCAACATACCTATTAGGACTTTTAAACAAGGATGAGAAAAATAGCTTATGTATTTGCATAACATTTTCCTTAATGTGAGTATCAAGGGTATGCCGTATCATTTTTATTTGGTTTTTAACAACTGCTAAAACATTACGTTACAGAAAACAAAACAGAAAAATACTACACTCCTAATCTCTTCACCCTGTAATAACTATCTTTGTTTCCTTTTAGTCTTTTTCCAATTGCACGTTTAAGCAATTTTAAATATAGTAATATTCCAAATTTTCACTTATATACACCATAAAGTCTGTTTTTACACAGCTTTTATAATTGTAATGTGATTAGTACTATTATATTCATTGACTTGTGTAATCATTCCCCTACACTGTTGACTGTTTAGGTTATTTCCAGTGTTTTAGCATTGTAGATAACACTACAATTAACACTTTTGTATATCAAATTTAAAAGTCTGCTCGAAACAAAGAATATTTACGGAGGAGTTATTCAGCAACATTCATACAAAAAATATTTCCTAAGCACCTATTATGTACTAGTCACCGTACTTTAGAGCTGGACTCTTAACCAATATATAATCCTCTCCAGAATAAGGCAGGATATACGTAACATTAACAAGTAAATTCAATACCATGTTAATGAAAAATAAGGTCTGGCTCCCCAGCAACTATTAAGATGAAATCCAAAATCCCTAAAATAGCACATAAATTCCTACATGAGCTGGTCATGGCCTCTCTCTAACCATCCCAGCCTCAAACTTACGCATCCTCCTCCACTCACCTAATACACACATACACAAACATGACTTTGATCATTTCCTTCTTTCTCCTCTGTAATGTCTTACCTTCTCTCCTATCTCCCTTTGTCTGGAGACCAAAGAATTCTTTAAAACTAAAGTCAGATGTCAACTTTTGTTGCCTAAAATATACCCTGTTCTCCCCTTACTCCCAAGAGCAAACAGTATAACGCTCTCTTTATATTGCTGACTCCATCCGTTAGGCTGTGAACTCCTTGGAATATGTCTTATTCATTTTTATGTGCTAAAGACCAATGATAGTGCTTTGTATACAGTGACGCTTACATATTTGTTGAATAAATGACTATCTTCATAATACTATCTCATTAAATAACTGTACATAGATCAGATTTTGCTAAAACATGTATTTCAAGTTAAACTAACAATATCTACAGCTGGATCTTTACATTGAAATAGTTGTTTATCTCGGAGACCATGAAGACTTCATGTTTTAATTCTACAAAAGGGTAGCACTTTCTGTTCAGGGTAAGACTATTAAGTACACTTTTGTTTTTTTTTTTTAAGACAGAGTCTTACTCTGTCGCCCCAGATAGAATGCAGTGACATCGTAATAGCTCACTGCAACCTCCAACTCCTGGGCTCAAGTGATCCTTCTAGCCAGCCTCCCAGGTAGCTGGAACTATAGGCGTGCACCACCAAGGCTGGCTAATTTTTCTATTTTTAGTAGAGACCGGGTCTCACTCTTGCTCAGGCTGGTCTCGAACTCCTGAGCTCAAGCAATCCTCCCGCTCTGGCCTCCCAGAGTGCTAGGATTACAGGTGGGAGCCACCTTGCCTGGCATTTTCTTGCTGATGGAATTTCAGATGTTTCAGAGAATGCAGACATTCTAATAAATATATCACCTTTAACTGATTAACAGTGGAAGAGACACATCTAAGCTAATCCAAATCTAAGTCTAATAAAAAGAGGCTCAGGATTCAGACAAATCCCATGTACAATTTAAAAAATTATCTATGGAAGTCAAGCAGAAAAAAAAAAGCTACTTGAGGTAACAAAGGATTATCACACTTCTAAACAAGGATGAATGGATAAAAGATGGTCCCACGGCTCGTATGGGAAATGAGACCACGAAGACAGTGGGATATGTCAGAGAAGAGGTCAACAGAAGTATCATAAACTGCTTCTAGAGAATAAAGATTCTCTATATCAACAGTCCCCAACGTTTTTGGCACCAGGGACTGGTTTCATGGAAGACAAATTTTTCCACAGGGGTGCGGGGGGAATGGTGACTTATGTGGAACAGCTGTAAATACAGATGAAGCTTTGCTCGCTCACCTCCTGCTCTGTGGCCTGGTTCCTAACAGGCCAACAACGAGTACCAGTCCATAGCCTAGGGATTGGGGACTGCAACTCTGAATTCATAAGTGACCACATTTCTAAAAGACTCCTCAGCTAACCTAAAGATATGAGTCTCCACCCACCAAAGACTACATACCAATACAATGATTTTGGCCTGTGGCTGCCTCGTGTTGATAAGTTGTACAATGGCCTCAATCCCTCCTGCTACCTCTTCTGCCGTATTTTCATGGTTGTTTGTTCCTACCCAGACAACAATGACCTGTAATTAAAGAAAGGAAAAAGAGGGTAGGAAAGAATAAAGGAAATGCCCAACATTTAGATGAAAATGTTATTTCAAAAACCAAGAAAGGAAAGACGAACGTCTCAAATTGTGTTGGATAACGTCAACTGGGCAGCTATCTTAAATACACTGATTTATGCCTCACATCTATTCAGGATAAATTCTAAGTGGCTTAATACTTAAATGGCAAAACTGTACTAGCAAACAAGAGAATTCTATCATTGTGGAGCTGGAAGCTAATCTCTCAAAATCCAGAAACTATACAAAAAAGATTAATAAATTCACCTGTATAAAAATAAAACTTTTTGCATGTGAAAAACATATTAAAGTGAAATCTAACAAACCTAGGCAAAAATATTTGCAACTCCTATCATCAAGATTCCTATATAGTACTTTCCATAAAAAAAATAATAAAAGTATACAAGGGAGTGTAATGGATATAAATTCACAGACTGAAGGAAAAAAGAACAGGTAGAGGTTCAGGTGGAGGCCGGATGCAGTTTTTTTTTTTTTTTGAGGCAGAGTCTCACTCTGTTGCCCAAGCTAGAGTGCCATGGCATCAGCCTAGCTCACAGCAACCTCAAACTCCTGGGCTCAAGTGATCCTACTGCCTCAGCCTCCCAAGTAGCTGGGACTACAGGCACACACCACCATGCCTGGCTAATTTTTTCTATATATTTTTAGTTGGCCAATTAATTTCTTTCTATTTATAGTAGAGACGGGGTCTCGCTCTTGCTCAGGATGGTTTCGAACTCCTGACCTTGAGCAATCCGCCCGCCTCGGCCTTC
>CAUYRT010081085.1:0-13131 GCA_963574885.1 Lepilemur ruficaudatus
AAAAAAAAAAAAATTATTATTATTATTATAACTGATAGTTCAGTGTTTACTATGAGCCAGACACTATTCTAAACACTATAGTAACTCATTAATACTCACAAGAACCCAATAAAGTAGATACTCTTATTATCCCCACTCAAAACTGAGACACACAAATAGGTTAATATTTGCCCAAAATCACAGAACAGGAAATAAAATATGGAAGCAACTCAAACCATCTGCTTGATAAATTAAGAAGTAAAGACATAATAACAATGCTTCTGAATTTTAAAAGAATTAGACGGTTTTTTGAAAGATACAATTTATCCTAAGTGTGTTCCAAACCAAACACATTCATTACTGGACATCCTGTGGTCTGGTTTAGGATGTAAGAGGGTCTCCGAAAGAGTAGTATTACAAATGTAAAACACATGCTGATCTTAAAGTCATAGTTATCCTTCTTTTCAAACCTTTGACTGAGTAATTTTATTATTAATAAAATTTAGAAAACAAAAAACCCCTTAATAACAATCATTTCAAGATTTGCCATTTATTAATTTGTCATGTTAGGTACTTTACGTATTCATCATGTTAAATCTTGAGGACAACTCAAGGAGAAAAGGGCATTAATCCCACTTTATAAAAGTGGAAACTGGAGCCCAGAAAGGGGACAAAATAAGCCCCTATCACCCAACTCGTAGGAGGCAATGCCAGCTCGTCGGCCCCAAAGCCCTGCTCCTTCCCTGCCCACATAGCTCCCCGTGCTCTCAGAAGGGGGCCTGGGGAGCCCGGAGCCCCACAGAGGGGGCAGCCAGCATCAGAGTGCTCAGTCAGCTGGCTGGTGGGCCTGACCCTGCAAGGCAGGGTCCCCCAGGTGGAGAGGGCTCAAGCTCTGCCTCCACGGGGAACTTCGCCCAGCCTCTGGGCTGAGGATGCCTATCTCACACCCCTTCCTTGGTGGGTATGATCCGTTCCAGTATTTGCACCCCCAGGCTGGGAGCTTCTCTGGGGCAAGACTGTGCTTGGCACAGAGGTGTGTCATAAGGAGTTAAGGGCACAGACTAGAACCTAGGCAGGCCTGCAGCTTCATGGCCCTCCCCTTGAGCTGTCTGGAGAGTTAAGTGAGGCCCAGCACGCAGTGGGAGCTCTGTAAGTGGCGATAATACTACCCACCGGCAGTCTCGCCGGGTGGCCTGGGCAGGTCCCTGTCCTTCTTGGCTTTAGTTGGCTCACGGGCTCTCAGTGGGGTTTGCGTTACCTCGCAGGAGCCTTAGCAGCTGAGAAGAGATAATGGGTCTGAGCAGTTCCGAGGAGACCAGAGTGCTGAGCAGAGACAAAGGCCTGTTATTAGGACAAGGCTGAATTATCGAGCATTTTTAAGAAATGCATTTCCATTACTTCCAAGAACATGCAGGCTTGCAGATGAGGTGGCTGCAGCAAAGCCAGCCAAGAGCAGCTGTGCCTCAGTGGGGCAGTGAGCAGGGGAGGAGAGTTTTGGGGCACATCCAAACTTGTCCCCAAACCACACCCTGGGCCTTGGTTATAAACATCCCCCAAACCCACTCCCAAACCTTCCACCTGCTCCTCAAACCAGCTCCTTTCTGTGGTCCTAGGAGGGGTTGTGAGAAGCCTGCCAGGGGGGCCAGTGCTGGTCCCTTTCTTACCCACCAACATATCCGGAGTGACAGCCTCCGAACCAGCCATGCCTTCTGCAGCCTAGGTACTCAGGCCAGCTGATCCCACACCCCAGGGGAAGCTGCGCAAATGGAAATGGATGTGGGAAGGAGCAATTGGGAACAGGGTCTAGATGTCTACCCTGGCACTAATGGCTCTGTCTGTTTGGACATGGCACCTCACCTCACCTGTCCTCGCCTGGATAATAGGATGATACGACCTACCTTCAGGGCATTGAGGGAAATGGACAAGCTGATGTCTGTACAAGCCTAGCACAAACAGGGTAGGATTCAATACAGGGTAGGATTAGTGCACCAGGAAGCACCAAGATGAATAAGGCTATCCCTGCCTTTGTGGCTCCTAAAGTTTACGGGGGGGAAAAGATGTAAGTAATCACACATAGGAACACAGATCAGGAAGTAGAGGAGCCTTTGACCACCATGCAATGCTGTCTCCCAACATCTATTCAGTGGCCCTAGGCACAGGGACATGGGCCTCCAAGGAGTCTGGAGTGTGATGGATGAGCTGATGGAATATGCCTCCTTCAGTCCTACACAGCCACTCCTTTAATGCCGTCTCCCCCAGCTCAGATTTCACCTCATCAGGAGTCAGTGTGACCAACATGGCCCCCTGTGTCCTGGTCCTGGTCATCAGCAACATGGCCTCTGGTGTCCTGGTCATCAGCAGGAGGTTGTGGCTGGCGGTGGGCATGAGCATTCACATCACAGAAAGGGAAGGACCCCAGTGATCTGGTCACCTGCTCTCAGCTCAGACTCCTGAGAATCTGACTGAGTCAGTCATGGGGACCTGCTCAATTCTAAGGGCTGGACTGCCATGTGGCAACCTTGCCCAGGCCAGGCCCCAGGAGCTTCCCCAGTGCCTTTGCCATACTGCCTCTGTCCTTCCACAACTGCAGTGCCCTTGCAAACAGACGGCTCTGTTATGGATGCTCTGCTCACATACAGCAGGGGAGATGGACATGCAAACCAATAACTGGCTACCAAAGGCACCCAAGAGAGGGTTATAAAGAAGGACACAGTAACCCAGGGATGGAGTGGCCCCATTCTTCCAGGGATGGACAGGGCCTGCTGAGAAAGTTGCACAGAGCAGGTGACATCTGAGCTGGACTTGAAGAATGAGGAAGAGCTTGCCTGGTCATCAAGGTGTGGGAGAGAAAACGTTAGAGCAACATGCATATGTGTGGAATTACACATCCTTATATAGCAGCGTGCATGTTTCAAAATCACTCTCTCATCTGATTCTCTCAAATCCCATAATAGTGTTATTAACCATCCCCATTCACACAGGGAAATTTAAAAAGTGAGGTCCAGTGAAGGCAGATGATGAGCCCGAGGGCAAGGGGTGACTGACTCTAAGTAGAGGGAGGGCGGGTGGGCTCTGGCTGGATGGTCCTCTTCTCCCGGAGGGCAGGGGCATTTCTGTATTGCTGTACAGCGACAACTCCTCACTTCGGCCCTGCTGCTCTGTGACACCCTCTTGTCATCCCCAACATACACACACACTCCTTGGACGCTAGGGCCTGCAGGAAGGGGTTGGCCGAGAGAGGGCGGCAGGCAAAGAAACAGAGCTGCAGGGCCCGGGCCAAGGAGCTGAGGAAGAGCGAGCCATTCTCAAAGGCCCAGATCGGAGGCCCTGCCCTCTTCCACCCACTGATAACCTCGACCTCTCCCACCATAAGCCTCCAACCCAGGCCTCTCCTCTCCCCTCCTCTCGCAGCAGCTGCCGCCAGCCTCTCTCGTCTCCTCCCTCCACCCTTGCCCTCCCCGGGGAGCAGTGAGCTCAGCCTTTCCCATCAGCCATCCCTGGGAATGATGGGAAATGCACGCAGGCCAGGAACTGGGAGGAGAAGGGGCGCCCCAGGGGCAGGGCTCAAGTCTGCCGCTTCCTATGACCCCCTGGCCGGCCGACGGCACAGCCGGCCTGTTTGCGCGCTCTGAGGAGGTGGGCTCAGACTGCTGGAGCTGGCAGGGGCCTCAGCTTATAGATGAGGAGACAAAGGCCCAGAGGAGGGAAAGAGGGGACTGACTGCCACGTCCCAGGCACTGCTGGAGCCTTTCCCATGCCTTGTCTCACGTAATCCTCACAACCGCCCTGCAAGGTATGTGCACGAGGCTGAATGACAGTCCCCCAAGATGCCCACATCCTCATCCCAGAGCAGTGAGTACGTTACTGCACATGGTAGAAGGGACTCTGCAGATGTGATTTAGTTAAGGATCCTGAGATGGAGGGATGATCCTGCATTGCCAGAGTGGGCCCATGTAATCACAAGGGCCCTTAGAAGAGGGAGGCAGGAGGGTCAGAGAGGAAAGGCGATGCAATGAGGAAAGCATTGAAAGACAACCTGGGAGATGCTACACTGGCTTTGAAGACGGAGGCCAGGAGCCAAGGAATGCAGGCAGCTTCTAGAAGCTAGCAAAGGCGAGAAAAGGGATTCTCCCCTGGAGTCTCCTGAAGACACAGAGCCCTGTCCACCCATTTCAGGACATCTGACTTCCAGAATGGTAAGAAATAAATAATGCGTTGCTTTAGGCCGGGTGTGGTAGCTCACACCTATAATCCTAGCACTCTGGGAGGCTGAGGCAGGAGGACCACTTGAGCCCAGGAGTTTAAGGTTGCTGTGAGCTAGGCTGACACCACGGCACTCTAGTCCGGGCAACAGAACGACATTCTGTCTCAAAAAAAACAAAGAAAAAATATATATATATTGTTTTAAGCCACTAAATACGTGGTAATTTGTCACAGGAGCAATAGGACACTAATATAGCAGGCATTCTCA
This sequence comes from Lepilemur ruficaudatus, assembly GCA_963574885.1. NCBI lineage: Eukaryota > Metazoa > Chordata > Mammalia > Primates > Lepilemuridae > Lepilemur > Lepilemur ruficaudatus. The sequence continues at coordinate 4,451 of CAUYRT010081085.1, forward strand.
TTCCCATTTTGCAGATGAGGAAACAGAGGCTCAGAGAAGGTACATGACATCCTCAGGTCCTACACGTCCCCCTCCACACCACACTGGCTTCCTGGGACTCTCCATGGGCTCTTAAGCCTAGGAGCCCCTCAGCTGGGGCTTTAAGGCCAGAGCTTGCCGCTGCAGGGCTGAGGCTGAGGACAGGGTAGGGAACTGGAGAAGGTAAAGCTTTAGGTCCCCAAGGAGGTGGTGGTTGTGACTGGGCCCTTCCAGAGCCGGTGGCTGAGTCCTGCCATGTCCCAACCGAGAAGCAGAGGCATGTGGCCCAAAAGAAGGGCCCTGGCTGTGCAGCTGGGCGTGGTTGGCTGAATGTCTCCAGGATTAACTGAGATTAGACGAAATCCTCCCCCATCTCATTTTGATGCTGATAAAATCCCTGGGAGGAAAGCTCCTTATCCTTCTGCATCACTGGTAAGGAAAATGAGTCCCAGCGATCAGTGACCGGCCCAGGTTCTCCCAGCTAGTGACCCATCGAGCCTGGGTATTCGTAATGAGCAACAGAACAACAGCAGCAGAGCCAAGATTAATAGCTACTGAACATTTCTACATGCCTAACACTGCCCTAACTGTTTGTTGCTGGCATTTTCTCAAGCATTCTAGATGCAACTCTGATCACATTCCTCCTCTGCTGCCCACATGTCCTGTCCACCCTGCTCCCCTTGTGGGTAACAAAGAGGGGTCAGGGGCAAGGGGTCTGCCTCAGATGGCAGAAGGCCTGGGAGGCCAGTCATCTCCTAGGTAGCAAAGGTAACAGCAGACTGGATGGGGCAGGGTGTGGTGGCACATCTCCTGGGCACACAAGCTCCCGAGGAACACCGACCTAGGACCCTGGAGCTGAGGTAGCCTTGCAGAACATCTGGTCTCCCAATGAGGGTGCACAGGCATGGTGCCACTGAGGCCCAGAAAAGGCCAGGACTTTCCCCAGGCCCCACAGTGTCACTTTGGGAGTCAGGGCAGGGCAGTGGTTAAGATCTTGGGGTCTGCCACTAAAGAACTGGGTGACCAAATCTCTCTGACCCTCACCTCTAAAATGGGGAGAGCAACAGCACCTTTCTTCCCTGGCGCAGTGTCCAGCCAACAGCAGAGCCCGTGCTGGATGAAAGCCGCTCCAACCATTGAGAGAGCGGGGCTTGCACTCAGTGCCTGGGTCCCAGTTAGTGCTGTTTCCACCAGCCCGCACGGCTGCATGGGGAAGTTCACCTCCTGTAGTGAATTCTTGTAATTTTTGTTGCCTTGGCGTCCATTCTGAATATGACAGACTTTCTCGTACCCGAAGCAGGACTCAGTCACCCTTGACAGTCTCCAGTCCTCCCCGTTCCTCAGTGAGGTCAATCCAGGTATCTGCCGTATGCAACTTCCTGCTGGTGACCACCTCCCTATGGGACAGCTGTCCAGCCCACCTGACCCATCCCACTGACCCCAACCCCAGCAGGGGCTGCACTGACTGCCCTCAGTCACAGGGACTCGTGCCTGCTGGCTCTAAACCCACCAATTAGATTTCCCCACGGGAAACCTGCTTGGGTAACACCCTGGACTCCAGCAAAGGCACTGGCCCTCAAGTCACTTGCTCTCCCACTGGCTAAGTGCGTGTCCCGGGTGGCTCCTCCCTTCCCGTTGGCCCTGCGGGGCGAGCTGCCCTCTTCCCTCTGTAGGAATAGAACTGCTTCTGTCATGTCATGTGTTCTGCCGTGCTGTCTCCTCTGTGTGTCACCTGACCAACACCCCCGAATCTAACTCTCCTCTGTCTCAGAGCTCTGCTGCAGAGTGGCTATCTCAGTAGAAATAAACTGGACAAAGGTCAGACTAGAGCCACAGAGCATCTACCAGTATAAACAAGTTTCCTGTGAAAGGGGCACCTGGTCAGACATTTAGGCATTAGACTGTCTGCTGGGGGAAGTATTCTGCAAAAGCACATTGTAAACATGGCCACCTCCCCTGGAGCCCTGTCAGGGCAGGGCTAGAGTTTATAGCCACTCTCAGAGAGACCTCAAGACCAAATTAGAGGAAAACACAACACTCCCTCTCTAGATAGCTGGGTGGGTTTAATTTAACCCCAGGCTGGACCCCCAGGGGGAGGACACCCAGAGAGGTGGGCACTCAACTCTCTGCGGAGCCACTGCTTCTGGGCCCCCAACCTGGTTAGCTCTTTATCTTGTGTGATCATCTCTAGGAAAGGAGTTATCGGCCTTATTTTCCTTAAAATTAAAGAAAGGGGCCAGCACTCCCCAAGGGAGCAAGCCTGGGCTAGAGGAACTCCTGATCCCAGACTGGGCTCACCCCTTCCAAACTGATGGACGAAGGGAAAGAGGAATGGGCTGTCACTGAGCACTTCTTGCAGTGGGAGCTGTACTGAACCTTTCATGCAACCATCCCACTTAAACTTCACAACAGTCCACCCGAGGGGATTGTTGGGCCCATTTTGCTGTGCAGGAAGCCAGCATTTCCAGAGGTTAAACAACATGCTTGCGGTCCTGGCTGGCAAAGCCATACCCCTGCACTGCTCCAGGAGGCTCTGGGTAGCCCCACTCCCATTCTAGAGTGCTGTAGGCTTTCGAAGGGAAGGAACCCAGACCAGAGGAGGAGGCCCCTGCACAGAGGCAGTCTGGCAGTCTCTGACCAATCTTCAGCCCCTATGGCCAGCTCCTTCCTCCCAGCTCCTCTCACCTCACCTCAGCCTCCCCTGAGCCTTGTATTAATACCTGTAAATAATAAGTATTATTATTATAAGGCCGTTGCACCCACCTGATAGCATCCCAACCCCCATGCCCAGTTCTCATCCACTTCCTCTGAGTTTTGCTCCCTGGCACTTCCTCAGAAAGCCTTTAGTGAGCCTCAGCTAGGCCAGATTCCCCATCAGACACTCTCCTGTCCTGCACTGTTCCCTTATAGCACTGTTCACAGCGTGCATCTCTTGCCATCCGCCTCCCTGCTCCAGACCATAAACCCCATTAAGCCAAGGACGTGTCTTTGGCTGCCATGGTATCCCCAGAGGTGTGCGCTGGCACCCGGCCTCAGAAAGTCACTCCATGCCTGCCTATGCCAGGCCCTGTGCTGAGAGCTGTATGTGGGCATCACATTTAACCCTCGCAGGTGCTCTAGGAGGAGGAACATTGTCATCCTGCTGTAGAGATGAGGATAGTGAGACTCAAAAGGGAAAGTGACTGCCTGGAGGCTACCCAGCTAACCCGGGACTAGCTACATAATTTGTGGACCCAGTGAAAGTGAAAATGTGGGACCCCTGTTCAGATGTCAAGATGGAGACAAAAGAGCAAAAACCAATCAAGACACCCTTCTGAGTGCAGGTCCCCTGGGGATCCTGTGTCCTGACTCCAGGTCAAAGCCAGGCTCCTTCCACTGAGATGCTCACAGGCACAGGTCCCCTAAGGCAGTGGGTCTCACTCTTGAGCCGGGGTCAGAATCACCTACAAGGCTTGTTAAAGCCCAGCTTGCTACAGCCCACCCCAGAGGTCTGATTCAGGAGGTGTGATGTAGGCCTGGGAACTGGCATTTCTAATGGTTGCATTTCTAAGGGGAATGGCCAGGTAGGTTCTATTATCCTTATTGTAGAAGCAACTGTAACTGGCCAAGGGTCACAGCCAGAAAATCAAGAAGACCAGAACGGAACCTGGTTCCATCTTACATGTCACAAACCTGCTTCAACCACAGCTGGCCCTGACAGACTCCAGTCCCATGACCTGCTTGCCCAGGGGAGCACAGCCAAAGCTCAGGGAGGATTTGAACAGCCTCAAGCCCTGGGGAGCTCTTGCAAGCCCCAGAATCCCTCCTCTTCTACTGCCTGCCTGCCCACCAAACCCAGGCCTGCTACACAAAGACCTGAGACAGTGGCAGGGGCTAATGGCTGGAATCATTCCAGAAGGCCAGGGTGCCCACCACCAGGTCAGGGTTTCCTCACACATACTCTAAGTGCCAGATTGGACCACACTGTCCCAGAGTTTGCACAGGTTGTTCCTTCTGCTTAGAATGCCCTTCCCACCGTGCCTATGTGTCCAACTCTTACTCATCCTTCAAAACTAGTTCAGCTCTACCTCCTCTGGGAAGTGCTCCCTCAGCACCTTGTCCACCCTCACAGCTCCATCATGTCATCCTCTGCTTCCTGGCTGCTTCTCCAGCCATTTAGTCCACAAATACTTATTAGGCATCTGCCCTGCCCCAGACTCAGTGCAAGATGCTGAGGCTATGAGGCCAAGGTTGAACTCTGTTGGCCCAGGGTGTAGGTCTGCTTTATCTCTGGGAATCCCTGCTAGGAGCATCAGGCAGAAAAAGGGCTGGTGAGGGTCTCCAGGGGGGTCCGGGGGGTGATGGGACCTCAGCTGGGGAGTTGAAAATTTTTGAGAGTACTCAAATTCCACATTCCAGGCCACTGCCTGGGTGGAGTGGGGAGCCGCTCCCAATGCCCCCAAGCCTGGAGTATAAACATGCTTGGCAAAGCAGCATAAAGCTCCTACCGAACGAATGCAAGGCACACTATGTGTCTCTGTACCAAGGGACCCAGTTGGCCATGAGCACCCCTCCCCCGGAAACCAAGGCTCCAAGGGGGAAAGGGATGAGCCCAGCATCCCACTCAGAGCAGGAGGCAGCCCTGAAGTGGGCCTGAAGCCTCCCGCCCCAGGAGTTTTGTTTTATTTTGTTTTGTTTTGAGACAGAGTCTCACTCTATCTCCCTGGGTACAGTGCAGTGGCGTCATTACAGCTCACTGCAACCTCCAACTCCTGGGCTCAAGTGATCCTTTTGCCTCAGCCTCCCGAGTAGCTAGGACTACAGGAGTGTGCCATGATGCCCAGCTAATTTTTCCATTTTTAATAGAGATGGGGGTCTCACTCTTGCTCAGGCTGGTCTCAAATTCCTGAGCTCAAGCAATCCTCCCCCCTCGGCCTCCCAGAGTGCTAGGATTACAGGTGTGAGTCACCACGCCTGGGCAAGGTTTGGGTTTTAAACAGAGAAGGAAGGGAGGAGGCGATGTGCCCCCATCCTGAAGGACTTGCCCTGCAGACTCCTCCACTGGGCGGAAGGAATTAAGGGCGCACTGGAAAGCCACAGCCCACAGAAGCCCCAGGTGGGAGAAGGTGGCTGCTGCCCGCCCAAGGCAGGGAGGCTGGAGTGCAGCCAGGCTGGCAGAGGAAACATCTTGAGCGGCAAGCAGGAGGAAGGGAGGAGGAATGAGAGAGGAAAGAGCCAGACATGCAAACTCCTCCACCTCCTCCTTCCAACCAAAACAGAATCCCCAGCAGACTGAGACCTGTGCAGAAGGAGAGAGGGAAAGAAGCTGAGGCCTCAGAGGGTGGGTGGCTGGATGGTGGCCCTGGGGTTGGATCCTCTGGGAGCTGGGTAGCCCCACCAGAGATGAGGAGGGATTGGGGAGGCCCCATTAGTCATCGGGGCCTGCCCAGCTCTGCACCCACAAGGGCTACAGGCTCCAGGAGGAAGGGGATGTGGGCTCCACCTGGTAACTCCTACCCCTCCTTTGAGACCCACCCTGAGGCCCAACTCTTCCCAAAGCCCCCAGACCTGACCTCGGCTGGGCTGGGCTCCAGCGCAGGGGTTAGCAAAAACTCAAAAAATATTGTGGAGCAAAACCGATCGGATGGCAGTCCTAGCCTTTGGAAATCCCAGAGTCTGCTGCCAACCAAGGAACCCAAAGGAGGGTGCGCTGGCCTGGCACCAAGGTGGCTCTGGACTCCAGACAACCAGACACTGGAAGCCTCTTCACGCCCATCACAAAGCCTTCATGGGCCTTTTCCTCTGGTAGGATAGGAGGCTGGGATGAGGGGACAGAAGGAACCAGGGGAACTGAGGAAAAGGAAGGCATCATCTCTGCCCCCCACCCCTACCACACGCACACACGGCTGCACGTGCACACACACATGCACACACACGTGCACACAACACTGGGGGTGCTGAGAGGCTTCCGGGGACCTGGTCTAGGCCTGGCTCTGTGACTTGGACAAATCCCTTGACTTCTCTGGTTCTCTGTGTCCCCCTCCTGTACACTGGGGGCTTTCCTGTCCTCATTCCTTTCAGGGGGAATAGGAATCCCACCCCACCCCTCTGTCCTCCGGTCTCCGTTCCAGTGGAGTGAGCCCAGGAGGCAGAGCAGTGGTCAGGAGAGGCTCGGAGCCCACGGGGAGAGGGACCCCCCAGAGCAGCCTGTTTCCCATCCGGAGGCCGTTCCTCTCTCCCTGACACACAGGTCATCACCACCGTCTGAGAGAGGCTTTCTGGGATGACTTTTGTCTGTGCTTTTCCTCACAACCCTCATGCGAGTTACTTGAAGCTGCTGCAATTCAGGGGTCCTTCTTTCATTCGCTTTTTTATCCTAGCGAACCAGTCTGCCTCGGTGGAAATCTCCACTCACTAGAGGGCGTCAGTCGCATGGCCTCCCCTCACTCAGCCTGTTTCTTCATCAGTAAAATGGAATGACAGCAGTGGCTACACCATCTGCTTGTTCTGAAGACTAAATGATTGCAGTGCCTGCCACCTAGGAATACTTGTTAGCTCTTATTATTAATGTTCAACAAATATGTTTTGAGCACCTGTTGTGTGTCAGACACTGTTGCCCACCAGACATGGGGGAATAGGGCAGATTAGTGCAACGAAAGCTTCCCTTCTGGTCAGGGCCCTGCAATACACAACTCCAGTGGGTACCACGGCATGGACCATAGTGCGCAGACGGCAGTGTGTCCCTGCACGTAGGCTACACAGCAGGCCTGCAAGTCAGACATCAAATGAGCGCATGTTGACTTTGACAATAAGAGCTGTAAAGTGCAGTGCTCCAAGAGCCCAGGATGGGTGACAGATCAGCCTGAAGAGTCAGGGAAGGCTTCCCCAAGGAAGTGATGTCTGTGCTAGGAGCTGAAGCAGAAGCAGTAGTAACTCTGCAAGGGGCAAGGGCTGGGGTGGTTGCATTGAGGGGAAACAAAACCAAGCTTGCGGTGGGAAGGCTCTGGGGCAGACGCAGAATCACTGCAGGTGCTGCAGGAGCCAGGCAGGCAAGGCCAGGAGGGGCAGGGTGGCCGGGCCTGGTCACCAGGAGCCCTGGTCAGAGGTCTGGATCTTACTCTGACATCATGATAAGATGCTGGCAGGGTTTCAGCAGGGAATTGACACAACGCAGTCATGCTTTAATATGCACACTTTAGGCCAAGTGTGGTGGCTCACACCTGTAATCTCAATACTTTGGGAGGCAGAGGCAGGAGGAGTCCTTGAGCCCAGGAGTTCAGGATCAGCCTGGGCAATGTAGCGAGACCCCGTCTCTATTATTTAAAAACAATATGCTCACTTTGGCTGCTAGGTGGAGAACAGAAAGGCAGAGAGGCTGGAATGGAAGCAGGGAGACCAGTTGAGGGCAGGTTCAACTAGACTGCTCTGAGTTCAAATCCTGGATTTGCCATTTATTAGCTGGGAAACCTCTCGGAGCCTCAGTTTTCCCTTCTGCAAAATAGAGATCACAACAGTACCTACCATCTTGAGTTGTGAAGATTAAATGAGCAATTTTATGAATATAAAGAACTGGGAGCAATACTTGGCCCACAGGAAGTGTTGGCTTTGGCAGATATTAATCATCTATATGAGAAATGAGGTGACCCAGATTAGGGAGGGAGGTAGCAGTGAGAGAGAAAGAGAGGTGAACAGATTTCAGAGATAATGTCAACAGGTAATGTTCCAAGCACTCAGCCACTCCAGCCCTCTATGCCACCTGCAGCCACACGACAGACTGAACTGCCCTAAGCCAGAACTGCCCAGCTCAGCTCTTCCCAAATTTCTGATCTACAAAAATCACAATCAACAATAAAATGAATGCTGCTGTTTTGAGCTACTAAGTTTTTGGGTGATTTTTTATGTAGCAAAAGATAAATGGAACACCCTGCATTGCGGTTTACCTGGAGGAAACCTATCCCCCTCCCCCTGGGCCAGAAGGGGAAGCAGCTGAGCAGAAAGGAAGCGGAAAGGTGTGTTTGTTGGGGGGATGGGGAAGGGACACAACCAGGGACAGTCCCAGTTGCCTGGGACCTCAGCAACTTCTGGGATTCTGCCTTTAGGAAGTGATCAGAGAGCTTCAAAGCAAATCATTTCAGCACTATTTACAACAGCAAAAACCTGGAAATAATGTAAATGCCCAATAAGGGGACAGTTAAATAAACTGTGGACCATCCACATGAGTCATTAACGAATATAGACACTGAGTTAATGGCATGGGAAATGCTGGAGGAAAAAAAAGCAGTATTCAAAACTTTATGTACAGTTTAGAGCTGGGCGCGGTGGCTCACGCATGTAATCCTAGCACTCTGGGAGGCTGAGGCAGGAGGATCGCTCAAGGTCAGAAGTTCAAAACCAGCCTGAGCAAGATCAAGACCCCCTCTCCACTAAAAGTAGAAAGAAATTAATTGGCCAACTAAAAATATATAGAAAAAATTAGCCGGGCCTGGTGGCGCATGCCCGTAGTCCCAGCTACTCGGGAGGCTGAGGCAGAAGGATCGCTTGAACCCAGGAGTTTGAGGTTGCTGTGAGCTAGGCTGATGCCATTGCACTCTAGCCAGGGCAACAGAGTGAGACTCTGTCTCAAAAAAAAAAAAACAAAACTTTATGTATAGTTTAATCACACTCGTGCTTGAATACACAAACAC
>CAUYRT010081089.1:0-39804 GCA_963574885.1 Lepilemur ruficaudatus
CTTGCAAAACTGAAACACTATATCCACAAATACTAATTTTCCCTTTCCCCAGCCCTTGGCATCCATCTTTTCACTGTTACTATGATTTTTGATGACATTAGATTCTTATGATTAGACTCATATATATTGTCCTCTTGTGACTGGCTTATTTCATTTAGCATAATGTCCTCAATGTTTAGCCACGTTGTAGCATGTGACAGGATTTCCTTCTTTAAGTCTGCATAATATTTCATTGTATTTATATGTCACACTTTTGTTTTTATTAAGACAGCAACAGAAGCCGTGTTACACTTCCATTATCCATTCATTTGTTGGTAGATACTGGAGTTGTTTCTACCCCTTGGCTATTCTGAACAAGGCTGTAAAGAACACAGGTGTGCAACTATCTCTTTGAGAGCCTGCTTTGAATTCTTTTGGTTATATACTCAAAAGGGCATAGCTGAATCAAATGGTAATTCTACATTTACTTTTTTGAGGAACCTGTTTTCCACGATGTTTTGTTTCTGTTTTGAGGAACTGTTTTTCCATAATGGCTGTACCATTTTACATTCCCACCAACAGGGTACACGGGTTCCAGTTTTTCTGCATCCTTGCTATTTTCTCTTTTTGGGATAGTGGCCATCATAATGGGTGTGAGGTGATATAATGGTTTTAACTTGCATTTTTTTCTTATGACTAGTGATGTCAAGCATCTTTTCATGTATTTTTTGGCCATTTTCATATCTTCTTGGGAGAACTGTCTATTCATGTCCTTTGCCCACTTTTAATTGGGGTTTTTATTGTTGTTGAATTGTGTAAGTTCCTTATATATTCTGGATATTAGACCCTTATCAGATATATGGACTTGCAAATATTTTCTCCCATCCCAGAGGTTGCCTTTTTCACTCTGTTGATTGTTTTCTTTGATGTGCTGAAGTTTTAAAGTTTGATGTAGTTCCACTTGCCTATTTTTTCTTTTGCTGTCTTGTGCTTTTGGTGTCATATCCAAGAAGTCACTGCCAAATCCAATATCTTTAAGTTCCCCCCCTATATTTTCTTTTAGGAGTTTTATAGTTTTAGGTCTTATGTTTAGGTCTTTACCCCATTTTGCATTATATTTCAAAGTAGTCAAAAAAACTACAAGTATTATCTGTTCAATCTTGGAACACTTACTGGAAGAAATCAAGTTATTGCCTCTGACATTCATTACGCTTTCAAATCTAGGTTTTTAAATTAACTAAATTGATTCAAGTAAGACTATGACAATTACACAGTTAGAAGGAAGAAACCTTTTTCAGGCGTGCATTCATGAAATAATTGAAGAAATTTATTCTACTAGATAGCAAAAGAAAACAATAAATAAAACAGTATTTTCGTATCTTCTATTAATGGCTAAAAGTATCCCAAAGACCCAAAATATGTTGCGATCCCAATGACAGATTTCAACTTACAAGAGTTTGAAATGAAACAGCTTTCTTAATGTGTGTAACACTACCATTTGGCATTTAAGCAAAGAGTGGAAAGGGATAGAAAGAACTGGAATGGGTTAAGACACGGGCTGAACCCATTCATACCGGCAAGACGCTTGAGGGCTTTGCAGGACGCTTCCATCCTCACCTTTCCCACCCTGCCCCACAAACACAGCAGCTCTGCATTAATTTTTTTTTAATCTGTTGAATAAAGCAAAAATAAAAAGGAAAACCACTAGTCTTTAAGTTGCTCCCAGGATTAAAATTCAGTTTCTTCAATTAGGGTAGGAATCAATGTAAATCCTTGTTTATTTCTAGCTTTGCATATATCACACGCCCCTCCCCCCACACCAAGTATACACTTTCCAACTTTATTTTGAAAAGTCAATGTGCCACGAACCAATTAGTCAAAAAGAACAAAAGCTTCAAATTCTATTTTCCACAGAGTATATATTCCTATGTCTACTTAAATATACAAAACACCACTTTCAGTCATCTGTCTTAATCAATAACCTTTATCTAGGATGCCTTTCCCATTTGCTCTGGCATAAAACTGACCCCGCAGTAGTTAAAGAAGCTGGAGAGTATAACTTGAAGAATCTACACTTCTACATTTGACCAACCCCGCCCGTCTCTTATAACAATTGATACGCAGATACTTAACTAGCGTGTGGCGACAGCGTTATCAGGCATGGAACAAAAATGGGTCCCTTCGTGTGTATGAAGAGAACACTGTACAATTATTAAATACTTTTGAGAGGGAAAACGGCAAAATGCATAGACCTTAGGGCCCCGTGCTCCTGGGCTGCACCCCAAGATCCAGTGAGGCCTCCCCTTGTGCACTTGCTGACAGGATCCCTATTTGCGGTCTGTTTGGGTACGTTCTGGCCACACTAAATCTACTTGTAAATATTTCTGCCGTTTCCCTTTAGGAAACCCAGGGCTTGGTATAATATGTGACTCTCTCATGCTTGAGGCCATTAGGGTAAATGTGCTTCGTGTATCCCACTTAAAAAGTTAACACAGGAAGAGGTGCAGACTGGTAGACACAGTCTGCCTTTCTTCCTGCTGTCTGGTTAATGTAGCAACTGGCTGCTCAGGAAGGAAGGGGAGGGAGATGGTCCAGAGAGCTGAAAACACGGCTGGTGCGAGGTGGGATTCACCTCGTGGACCTGCCCGCCTTCCTTCCTTGAAACGAGCTGCAGTGAATGGGGCTCACATTGCATTTTGAGTTAAAAGTCCTCAACATAGGTGCTGGCAACATTCCGTATCTCAATCTGGATAGTGTTTACCCAGGGGTATATATGAAATATAAGACTGTTAAAATCAGTCAAGCACACTTAGAATTTGTGTATTTTATATCAAAAAAAAACTTAAAATATTTTATTTTTTAAAACTTAAATTTGAAAAATTCCCAATATAGCCTTACTAAATAACAGGGAAGGGCTCTAATTCACTACCTTTGGGGTTTTCTTCACTAAACTTTCGCAATGACCTGACCTCTCCAACTTCCGGGCTCTTTCCCTTCCACCCCCTGCTTGCATCGCTAACTTTAAAACTCCTAAAGTGCAGTTCTGATCAAGTCACATCCCAGGTTAAAAATCCCTGAAGGCTCTCCATGGTTTATCACTGTCTGTAAACTCCCCAGCCTGGCATGCACTCCCCCTCCAGGGTCAGCTGTGTGCACTGGCCCCAAACAGCCACCATTGAGCCCATCCTATGACGATCTCCCACCCCACACTTTGGAGCATATTATTTACTCTCTTCTACCTCCACCCCTCCCCAGATTTCCATCCCAGACTGTTAAAACCTTATCCATCTCTTTCCAGATTCCTCCCAAATGGATACAATAGTAACAGCAAGAAATACTTATTTATTATGAGTTTGTTAATTAATAATGTTTTCATGCTATTTACCATATAGAATGTAAGCTCCACAAAGGCAGGACTCTGTTTTACACACTGATGTGTCCCATGGAACAGTGCCTGGCGTAGAGTAGGTACATAACAATTATTTGCTGATTTGATAATAGTGTTGATAAATGAGAGCCTACTTTCCACACATTGTGCTTTATACAAATCATTTCTATTCCTGAAAACACCATTGCAATATATATATATACACACACACACACATATATATATATGTCCCACATTCCAGACAGGGAAACTGAAGCTCAGAGATGTTAAGTAACTTGTCCAAGGCCTCACAGCTCAGGATAGTGAGGATTCAACCTCCTCTTCCTTTGAATTCTCAGACATTGTACCCCTACCGTGGTGCTTATGTTCTGCCTGATATTGCTATTATGTAGCAGACTGTCCTCCCCTTCTGGTTTCTCCTCTTTGTGAACAGAGATCATGTCACAGTATCCTCTGAAACACCAGGCTCAGAGCTTCACAAAGTAGGGGCTCCATATAAATATTTAGCGAGTCACTGAACTGTAGATAATAAAGGAGCAAGGGGAGTATAATTTAGAGAGTATTTCTTTAAAAAAAAAAAACCTAGAGCATGCAATAAACTCAAGCACAAATGAGCACAAATTAATAAAAGGAGGCAAGTTAATTAGTAAAAGGAGCAGTTCACACCACATGTACACGACAGTAGAGAACAGCCCCATGTCAGATGGGGCTCCTGGGAGCGTGAGTCTTTAACATATAAAAATTAACTGTAAGACTCAAAGGGCAATGCCATACTGAAGGCGGCAGCATTTCTTGAACTATTTTGAAAAAAAAAAAAGCAACTGTTTAGGCTGGACTGAATGTAATATCTGAACGTGAACATGAAATTTCACAGAAGCAGAAATCATTCCAAACATTTTCCTTCATAAGAATCACATCCACCACATCAGAAGTGTTAACTGAGTGAATTAAACTAAAGACAAACACAGCTCATGAAATCAGGAGAGTCCTCTTGCTTTATCCTCAGATGAGGCCACAGCCAAAGTGGCTGAACACTACCCTTCCCTTTGTCTTCCTCATCCTAACAATTCCTAGTGCACACTCTTGTCCCCTGCTTCTGAACCCTTCCCCAAGTCTACAGCTTCTTACCTCCATGACCCAAGAGCTAACCTACAATAACATTTCAGAACACAACCATCTCTTAGTTGGGGAAGGCCTATGCTATCCTTTATGAACACATACGTGTCAAAACGTTTTGTGCCTTTTGGGGATAAGACTCTGAGTTGTTATGCCAGAGCATGCTAAAATGTTAATTTACTAAATTTGTCCCGGAACACTTGAAAAATGACACCACTTTGGCTATTTTTCTCAATTTCTCAATAACAGAAAGTAAGATTAAAGCAAGTTCCTAGTGAGCCATCATGCTGTGACCCTCATCACTGAATAATGTTAAGGTCCAGCAATTATTAATACTATACATTAGAAAGGATTCACCACTGATAGGGGCTAGGTTAAATTTTATCTTTGACCCCACATCTCAGTAAAAAAATTTGCTAAATGAATGAACTGGTAGTTTAAGGAAGATTTTAGCCCGATTATTGTAAAAGTACATCAAAGAAAAATGTTTCCATAACCTTCAACTATGTGTCTATCTCTGTGAGGTTTTCAGAGATTATTCCACATTAAACTCTGCCTTTAGACCTCAGTATATGTTAAAGAGAGACCTGATGAACAAGCCCAAGTAATGATAACAATGACAATAGCTAAAATTTACTGATCACTTACTACTGTGCCAAGTACTCACTAAGTACTTCATACATATGATCTCATTTAATCTTCAACCATTCTATGTAGTAAAATACCTGGGCCTGGTGTTTTCTCTATAAAAAGATTTTTTTTTTAATCTCTAACTTTTTAAAAATTAGACTTTCAAGCAAACACAATAATAGAGAGAATGTTATAATGAATCCTTAAAACCTATCACCCAGCTTGTGAGAAGATTTTTGACTCCTGTTTTTAATGCTTATAGGCTATCTAGGTCTTATGTAGCTTCTTGAGTCAGTTTAGTAACTTAGGGATTTATCCTTTGTGCCTAAGATTAAACATGTACTGGCCTTCAATTTGTTCAAAATATTGTATTAGATTCTCTAACTGCAGATATGAAGGTTTTTCTTTACTACTCAGCTGCATCCCATAAGTTTTAATATGGGGTCTTTTCATTATTACTTATTTCTAAATATTTTACAATGTCTATAATGTCTGCTTTGTCCTGTGATTTATTTGAATACATGCATCATAATTTCTAAACGTATGGGTTTTTTCCCTAGTTTTTGTTACTAAGTTTTAATTTAATCACAGAGCATTGTCTATATGATATCAATCCTTTCAAATTTGTGAAAAATTGCTTTGAATTTCTCAGATATTTTAAAAGTAGTCAATTTTATTAAGCATTTTATGTGTCTTTAAAAAGTATGCATTCTTCAAATGTTGGGTTGAGTTCACAGTTCTTTGTTTTTGGCATCAAGCTTAACACTAACTGTGTTACTAATTTTTTGCCTGTTTGATCTACCTACTACAGAGAGAAAGAGATGTTAACCCTCACCCCATAATAACAGACTGTTTTATTCTTCCTTGTGATTTCAAGAGTTTTTATTTACTTTTGAGGTCATACTATTAATGTAATAAGCATATATGCTTTTAGAATTGTTTTATGTGTCTGGTAAATGGAATGTGTTAGGACCTTCATCATTAATGATACTTTTTACCTTAAATTCCATTAATACAGCAGCTTTAGTTTAAGGCTCTGCCTGGCATATAATTTTACATACTTTAATTTAAACTTTTCTTTATGTTGCAGAGATGATTCTTATAAGTAGCACATTGAAACTTTTAAAAATACAGTCTGATAATCTTTGTCTCTTAACTGAAATAATTTGTCCATTTACATTTAATATAATTTAGTGGTTATTCTAGAAATATTGAAATGTATATGTAAACTAAAACAAAATCTTAAGCCCCATCTTGGTCAAGGGGAACCTTCCCTGCTCCCAAAAATAAAAACCTTAAAGCTGAATTGCTGACCATGAGAAGGGAGATTAGACATGGCTAGTTATGCCCTGTCCTTTTCGGAGTTATTTTTTATAATGATAAGATAAGAAGTCATTAAGAAGCCTAAGGTCATGTAAGACAAAGGTTATACTACACCTGCAGGTCATCAATTTACTTAACAGCTCACTCGAGTGTGGGTCTATGTCTGGTGGCTTGTCTCTGATTAAGACTTCCTTATCTTAAAACATTCCAAGCCTTTAGATAAAGCTTCCTTTCTTTAATCAATTACAAATCAAAGAATCTTTAAACCCACCTATAAACTGTAATCCCCTGCTTTGAGATGTCCTGCCTTTTTGGGCGAAACCAATGTACACCTTCCATATATTGATTTACACCTTAACATGTAATTCCTATCCCCTTAAAATGTACAAAACCAAACTTTATCCCAACCATGGTGAGACCACTTGCTCAAGGCTTCTTGGACATGACTCTCCAGGCCATCTCGCATGGCTCAGAATAAACCTCTTTAAATTATTTTACAGAGTTTGCATTCTTTTCTGTTGACACATAACATATCAAAGCCTAAATTTTGACAATTTGTTTACCCTCCTCCCAACTAACATGTTATATCTAATCACCTCCTGACTGATATGCTATTAATGACACATATTTTGGTTTTGTAAGCTCACAAAACAATTCATTCTGACTCAGATTTACCCATATGTTTATCACTTTATTTTTTATTCCTTCTTTTAACTCCAATCTTTTTATGTGAGACCTCGTACCTTCTTCCCTAAGTATATACTTTAGAATCCCCTTTCATGAGAATATGTTGATCTTCTTTCTCTGGTCTAAAAATTGCTTTATTTCACTCTCATTTTTGAAAAACAGATTTAGCTGGGCACACAATTACAGACTGTGATTTTCTCTTAGCATTCTGAAGACACTGTTCTAGTATTTTCTGCTTCTGTCATCACTATTGTTAGCTGAACTATTCCTTTGAAATCTGCCTATATACTCTCTCTGACTGCTTAAAATCTTCTTTTTGTCATGGTGCTCTGCTATTTTACTATGTCATATCTAGGTATGGATCTCTTTAAAAATTTTAATCTTATTTGGGGTTTGCAAAGTGTTCTGAATCTGTGGACTGGCATCTTTCATCACTTCTGGAAAATTCACTATTATACTTATCTCTTAGCCCTCTTCTATATTTTCCTTTTTTTGGTCCAGTAGTACTACACTCTAAACACTTTATTCAATTTCTCTTCTAGTTTATTTTTTCTTAGATTCTGTCTAATCTGTCATCAACTATCAAGCCTTTAATTTAAATTTCTGTATTTTTATATTTGCCTCTTTTTAAAATTTTCTTTGTCATTCTAATAGTCTTGATCATTAAATATATTTTCAACTTCCTCTTCCCTTTTTTAAAGACAGTAAACATATTTACTATATGTATTATGTCTGATAAATTCAGTATCTAAAGTCTTCATAGGTTCATTCTGCTGAATTTCAGGATAAGTTGTTTTCTTGTATTTTGAGATTTTTGAATGGGAGGCTAATAATATATTTTAGAAACTCTCTGTGAAGGTTCTTTATGGTGAAATTAAGGTGGGTTCCTCCACAAAGAATTTGCATTTGCTTCCTGCTAGGTGACAAGAGACTACAAACTGGTACCACTGTAATTAGATTCTTATTTGAATGTTTTTCTGACCATTCAGCTAGTGTGAACTCTAGTTGTAAATCCATGAACTGCTTTGAGGTTGCAAATTTTCCAAAGAGATTTATTTTTTGCTCTCCACACAGCTCAAAGGTTCAAGACAGAAAATTTTCCTTGGAGGAGCCTCGGGGTTTTTTTTAGCTTGCCACTACTTAGAGAATATAGCTTAGAGGTACCAGTTCCACGATGGGAGGAGACTGTGCTGTGAACTGAATTACACAGTTCAACTTGGGTGGGCCTCGGGTTTTGCCTTCTGTAGCTCTGAAGGTTGTAAAAACCTAAGACCAAGTTCAGGGTGAAAGTCGGCCTCAGGTGCTCAGCTTATCTCTCTGGGTTTCCAAATTTCACTTGGTATTTAGCATCAGAGCATTTCTTCCTATCTTGTCAGATTGGCAGCACACTGGAAAAAAATTCCATTGACCCTGCAGGCAGTATGATTTACAGTGGTTTAGAAAGAGAGCTTTGAAACCAAACTGCTTAGGTTCAAATCCCTGCACAACACTTACTAGCTAGGCAGCCTTGGGAAGTTATTTAAACTCTGCTTCAGTATTCCTACCTGTAAAAACAGGAGTAAGAATAGTACTTGGCTTATATATGGGGTTTTGTGAAGATTAAATGAGATAATGCACATAAAGCACTTCGAACATGCCAGGCCATTGTCAGTCGTCAAAAAAAAAAAAAATGTTACTATCATCATTACTATTAGATTGTGGTACCATGATGAGACCTTACAATATAGATACTGACTTTCTACTCCATGATATCGCTCTTGTATTACCATGTTGTAAAGTCGAGCTCTGTGAAATGTAATTTTACATTAACATTTCTGCCAATACATTCATTTTTATGAAGCTTCTATTTAAGAAAATACCCAAAACACATGAATACATGCATAACGATAAATGGCAGACACATTTCCCCCGAATACTCTTTTTATCCACTCTTATAATTTAGGACCAAGAGAAGGCACAATGGAATTAAAAGGTATAAATAAAAATAACCCAAAGAGTAATTTTAATGATACCTAATGGAGGGATTCAGTTGTTGCCATTAGGTGTAAAGGTGAGCATGTTAGTAGAAAAAAGGAGTGGGGTTTGTTAAACGTGATTATCCCGCGCTCTGACTAAGCCTTATGAGATAGAGATGTGCAAATAAGAGGCATAAGAGTTTTCAGGCCCAGAGTGGCTATGTTTACAGAGGTGAAAAGCTAATATATTACAAGTAATGTAAAAAGACATGTGCTAAGTATATAATCAGAGACAGATGGCTTTAGCAAGACAAGTTCAGTAGTTTTTAATATGTGCACATTTTTAAAGTATCAAAATCAATCTCATTATTATGAACACAATTTTTTTTAAGAGATGGGATCTCACCCTGTCACCCATGCTAGAGTGCAGTGGCAAGATCACAGCTCATTGCAGCCTCAAATTTCTGGGCTCAACTGATCCTCCCACTTCAGCCTCCTGAGTAGCTGGGACTACAGGCATGAGCCATCATGCCTGGCCCACAATTTTTTATTGAGTAAAAGGTAAAGAGTGAGCCCTGAAAGAGAAATGAGCTCCTACTGATTTGTTTATAATTTTTCTTAATAACAAAACAAAATTCCCTTGGCTAAATTGGGATTTGGGTTGTGCAGCTGTCAGGTTATCATTGATCAACTCCAAATTCACCCCTTAATAGCTGCTCTATGATAACTGACTGGACTCTAAGCATTTCTGTATTTTTCAGTGAGCTCAATATTAGACTTTGCCAGTAGAGGGCGCTGCAGGGACATTGCAGTGGTTCCAGCCAGAGAACTGTATTTTCACATTTTCTTGCTCTTGCTTCATGGTCCCTCAGTGGTGCATGTGTATGAGGACATCTGAAATGCTCTGCTCCAGTCTTGTGTCCAGAGCACACAGTCCCTTAGTGACCACGCAGCCCTGTCCTGGGCCAACCAGCCACCTTTCTGCAGGACTTTCACACAGACCCGGCATGCTGCAGGCCTGTGCCCACAGTGGTACCCCAACTCCCCACCGACCTCAATCTGCCTGTGTCCCAGAGGGTTGTTTCTTGCTAGTCCAGCAACTGTGGGCCAGCTGTGCCCCAGGGAACCCAGTGAACTTCCCTGCCATCCACAGGGAGCTACATTAACATCCTCTCCAAAGCAGTCTGAACCCTGCCTTGGGGAGCAGCTTTCAAATCTGTCCTTCCTTGCGTATTCTTCAGCCCTCGGGTACCTTTTTGAGTCCTCCTTACATCTTATAGTTACTCTTCTATCTTAGCTTAGTAATTCTTTATATTAAACTTTCCCTGCTTGAATTTCTATGTGGTTTGTCTCCCGGTTTGACCCAGACTGATGAAGTGGTTGACTCTGCATTTCTGAATTCATAGTCATGTACTCTTTCCTCACCGCGTATCACTCACTCTGTCAACTTAAAAAATGGTGTCTTTTCATGTGCATTTCAACTTCAGTGTTAGCCAACCACCACCTTCCTCCCATGTTTTCAAAAACTTTGAATGATGCCAGAAAATATCTTTCAAGCTTGTTCTATTCTTTTCTTACATCATATGAAACAATTCTAAGGTCAGCACTTTGCCTGCCCTAGGATTGAAAGTCAAATTAATTATTTTATCCTTAATTTGCTCCCTGTTCTTTCTCCCTTCCATAAAGAAGCGCTGGTCTTTTGTTCATAATTTCAAAATAACAAATAGAAGGTTTCATCATGCCTTCTTCTAAACCATCTTATTTTGACAGGAATTTGCAGATCCTAATCGTTTTCAGTGTAACACTTGCAACTAGGATACTAAAAGTGCATTTAAAAATATGGATTATTTGCCAATTATTCAATGTTCCTTGAGGACCCAGTAGCAGACAGATCCTGGACTGGGAACTACGGCATAAAAAGATGAATGAGGCACCCTCCCTTCCGCTAACTGGAATAGAACCAGAACACGGGTGAAAACAGGGAAAGGAAGGGAGCCTTGGTAGCAAAAGATAACAAAAATCTCCCCTAATCACCCTTGTACTCACTGACCAACATTATTAAACACTTATTAAATAAAAAACCCATATGTTCAGGGATCAAATATCTTTAGGAATAAAGATAATAAAGTTTCATATCACTTCTATCTGGATTGGGTTCTTAAATGTAGAAGCTGAATTAAATTAAAATATAAAATAAAACCACCTATCACATAGCAGTTACTGTACAAAAATAGAAAAAAAAAGAAATGCAGTGTGCTTCATTTTGTAGTATTTTCTCATATTCCTTGCTAATGGAAATAAGCAAATATTTGGGGGATTACAAAATTTTTTAGGGCATCCAATTCACCAGCATGCAAATAACTTGACATTTTACAGCTGTATTTTCAGTAACATTTGAGATTCCCTGAATAAATAGTTTCCAGTCTATATGGGTCTCTTTGACATGTGAGGGAGGCCTCAAGAAATGCCACAGTTTTAAAGTTATCAAAATGGAATTTTAAAGGTAATGAGCTGCGAATCATATCTAAGTAGAGAGTTTAACAGCACTGCAAGAAATGCTCTTTCTCTCCAAAAATTATTCTAAAAGGTCACACCAGTCTCATGGAGATAGGTAACTGGCAAGAGTTTTTTAAAAACGGGCATCTTGTAAATTATAATTTTTAAAAATATAAATGACTGATTTAGGTAAATCTTATGTGCATTAAGAAAACCCCAAAATACGGAACATCCCTCAATGACTAGAAAAATCTGGCCATATATTTACTTATTTTTGTCTTTTAATTTTAAGTAAGCTAATTTCCCACAAAAATAAAAACATATTTCAACCCTTGGCATTTTCTACTTTAACCAGTCAGCAGGAAACCAACATAAAATTTAAAAGAAGGAAACCATGTAAAAATCTTATATAAGCAAATGCTCTTTTAATTCTTATCCCACCATGGGAGCAGAAGGCAAGATTTCTGGAAATTGATTAACTAGAAAAGGAAGAAAAGGGATGCAGTCCTAATATCACCTATGCAGCAAAGAACTAGTTTTTAACTTGAAATACTAAGCAATGCATTCTAAAAGGTGGCTGCAAGAAAATGTGCTATACATTTTCAAACAGAGCTCCATTATACTTCATGTTTGCCAAACAAAATATCATGAATGTGGGATAAAGCAGAAAGAGAATTTGACATCATCTAATTCAGTTTTATTTCACAGATAAGAAAATTGAAGACCAGAGAAGTTTCTTCTTTCTCCAAAAACTGCTGTTACTGGTCTTATGGGCAGGTGGAATAAACAAGGTACAAATCAGAGGCACTAAGAGATCACAATTCCTTTAAAATATCATGACCAGCGTAAAAGGATATCTCAAATCCCACCTTTAGAGATTCATTCTAATGGATTACGCATTACATTTAAGAATCTGATAGTTAGAAGGGCATTTACAGATCCTTAGTCCAAACTCTTTCAGGAAGCCCATCTGAATTACACTTAGGTTAAGCTCTTTTAGGGAAAGGACTGTGTCTCCTTCATCTCCACAGCCCCAGATCCTGGCAGACAATGACCCACAAATTCATTGTGTTGGTGAAAATGGCCAAAGAATCAACCAGATAACTTTCTCCCTGAGCGCTGATAGGAAATCTTTAAGGAATAAAACTCGGGAGAGGTAAATTTTGAATCTGAGGAGTAGCCAGAAGGGAACCAGGCTTGGGTCAGAGAGACATAGTGTGGAATTCTTGACAAATTCAATCAGAGTGGAAATTCAGGGTAGAGGAGTGGATGAGAGAAGGGGGAAAGTGCCTG
Source organism: Lepilemur ruficaudatus (assembly GCA_963574885.1). Taxonomy (NCBI): domain Eukaryota; kingdom Metazoa; phylum Chordata; class Mammalia; order Primates; family Lepilemuridae; genus Lepilemur; species Lepilemur ruficaudatus. Next base: position 12,868 of record CAUYRT010081089.1, read on the forward strand.
AAGAGAACATTCTGGAAGGCTAGGTGAGGCAATGGAAGGAAACATACTTCGTTTTACTGCACAATCTTTCACAGACTTTCCCCTGCCAATGAGCAGAGCATAAATGTCACTATCCTATCCCAACATGTGTTGTTAAGTCAGTGCACGGTGACTTGAAATTTTGCAACTAATTTGAAAAATCACCAAAAATAGTTTAAATTCTACCTATAATCTTGCTTGCTGGGTAGTACAATAACAAAAGTTAATTCGAGAGCTAAAGAAAAAGAAAAATCACGAAACCATCTCATGCCTTTTTTTTTCTTTCCTAGGAAACTGCAAGTTATATGGGTCCTATATTTGTCCTTCTTTTTAAATGGGAAAAAGCAGACAAAATAAAACTACAACATGTTTTATTTGTGTGTTAGCCATACAGCCTGGGGCTATTTTTCCTTTTCCCAAACAGCGTACATTTTAGATCTGACACAAAGGGGCCTGGGGGTGGGGCGTGTTGAGCTCCATCAAGCAGGCAAATTTTACTTGTGACAAAAATACTGGACCAGATGGATCACAAAACTTGCCAAGAGCACAGTTAAATGTTCACAGGAGGACTACTAATGTAAGCAAGGAACTTGCTCGTTCTTCTATCTGTTTTTGTTTTTATTCCACTTAGAACGAAGAGTTTGGAAATGCTGAGCAAATCACCCCAGGCAGAGTCAGTCTTTGCTTAGCACATTACCTAAGTGTTAACACCTTAGATGCGCTGAATTCTAACAATTACAGAAACAAATCTCTAAGGAGATAGAATTTCACCAGAGGTATTTCAAAAATTGCTGGATGCTTTGTAAAGGAACACTGTAAAAGCTCTGACACAGGCCAGGTCGGGGCTGGAAGTTGGAAAGCATCAACGGCAAGTGATGGAAACCATCAGACCATATAATGATGCTCGGCTAGAGCACTGCGAGATCCCCGCTCCGAACAGAAGTACCTGCGCTTGTTTCTGGCTCGCTGTTCCTCTCCAACAACACTCTCCAGAGGACGGCTGCCGTTGCTGATGTGCTTGCTGGTACTGTTGTTTTAAAACTCTAATTGGGAAAATCAGTTTGCGATTCCATTTTACAACTTGCAACGAGATGAATGGCCGTTTTAAGAAAGGCTTTCCAAAAAAAACTACAAAATCCATCCAAAGATGGCCTCTGCTCATTCGGAGCCAAAGAGAACTAGCAAGTACCTCCAGCACCTTGGCACAGGGCTGGTGCATTCTAGATGATGCTTCTATCAGTTAACTCCTCTGTACCTGCCTCACCCTTGAACACGAGGGTCTCTGACAAGCCACTGCCATCCATCCCCGGCTATGAAACCACCTGGATAAAAACTGAAGGTGAAAATGGTGGAATCTCTGTCCACTCCAGCCAACCAAGCAGAGCTTTGTCATTTACTAGGCCCACAGCAGATGGAGGTAGGAAAGGTTGGGTTTGCAAAAACTGCATTAGAATAAATATTATCCTCAAGGAAAATGCTTCCCTGCCCCATTAGCATTGTCAGGTGGGAAGATTCCAGAGACAATGACTTGGGCATCAGTGTGCTGAATTCTACTGTAATGGTTGTTAAAACCAAACAGTTGTTAAAACTATTTCTCCTTCTGTTGGCAAATGCCATTGTGTCCATTTCCTCAAAGGAATCCCTTGCTGCCCCTGCCCTTTCCCTGGGGCCACCTCAGGCCTCCCTGCAATTCAACTAAAGGGGTGACCACCTGGCATAGCTTCAGCCAGAGTCTCCTCGGCGCTGACCACGCCATGCCAGGCATTACGTGATCGGACCACTGCCCCTGGAAAGCTTTGGAGGACCAGTGATGGAGAATGGGTTGGGCAAAGTTTCTCTTGTTTTCTGCCCAGTGTAACACAATGAAGGAAAAAAGGGAAGAAGATGGACTTTGGCCACTTACAGAAACATAATTCATTTGAACTAAGTAAGGCAATCAGTTTAAATTAGTGAAGTCTCAGTGCCAAAATAGGTTGGAAGGGGGCTTTAGGTGCTCTACCCAATGTGCAGACTTTACAGATGGGTTAAGAGACTTTGGCTTACCTGCTAATCAGTGCTGAGCCCAGAACAAAGACCCCTAGACTTCAGCCTCAGTCTCAGTCTAGTGTCCTTTCCCCACCTCACCCTGCCTCTCTTGAGTAGTTTTGTTTTGTTTTGTCTTAAGCCAAACTATTTGTAGTACTTTCAAGTATACCAAAAATTGGGAGGTGAACAATATGAGATGTTCTTCCTTAAAATATAGGAATGCTCTCTAATGAACATGCAGGTGATCAGTAAATACCTAGAAGCTTCTAACATAATGACTTGCTTCCCTTACGTTAAACAATCCTCCTGTCATATTAATTACACCACTCAACTAATTAACAGAATTTTCCCTAAGCTGTGCAAAGGCAAACTTCCCCATAGACCTTGCCATTGATCAACCAGAGCCCAAGAGTTGGAATGCCACTAATAAGATGTGATTCTACTAAAAAAATTTTAACAAGGGCCACATGAAAATCTTGTAAGCAGGGAAAGTACAGAAAATGGAGAGGTTAAAATTACAGGTTTCAAGATACCTCTTCATACGTGCGACATGGAACAGAGAAATAAAAGGCCTAGGAAATGTTATTTAAAAGGAGGAAGAAGAGGAAAGAAAAAGAACGCATGAGCCACTGATAAACAATCTATTGACAATTTTGTTTTAAAACCATACAAAGCCTTTGGGATATTAACAAGTGCCCACATTTCCCCTGGAAGTGCAGAAAAGCTGGCTCTGTGAAGACGGGTGGTTCAGGCCACTGACTGAGTCGTCCCTGTGTACGGCTTCAAAATGCTGCCTGACATCACAGCAACCACACATGAGAGAATGTCCTACAAAAGGTGATCAAGCCTCCCCTAGGAAAATCCCATGGAATTTACTCCAGGTCTAAGACGTTCCCAGGTCCTCAGTTTAAGGAGCCTCAGAGCAGGGGAAACTTACACATGTCCAGCCTCCCTACTGACCAGGCAGAGAGGGGAGGGGAGAACCCAGGGACTTGAACAGTCTCACAGCTGGTGGCAAAGCAGGGATTAGAATCGGCTACCTGGACTCCCAGTTGAGTGCTCCTTCCTCTTTATCTCATTGCCTCTTCTTTCCAGATTTGGTAAGAACTGAAATTTCTCACCAGTCAGCTGTTTTCAGAAGGAGACTTAGGCATCGTAACTGCATTATGTTTTAATCTGCAGATCTGAGGATTGTACATAAATTAGAGATTTGTGTCCTGACGATTTTTCCTTGTTTCAAGTTGACATGAAAAATGGCAGATCCTACACTTTCCCCTTCACCAAAGATGGTCTTAAGGACAAGGGCCTCAAATGCCCTCAGCCTTAGCTCCCTGACTGCTGACTAGCATGAAGAAACAAGGGGGAATGGGTAAATTTACACCTAATAGGCACAACACACACTACCTGGGTGATGGACACAAACTGTACAAAAGCAATTCATGTAACCAAAATGTTTATACCCCATAATATTCTGAAATTAAAGAAAAGAAAGAAAGAAAGGAGGCCAAGCACGGTGGCTCACATCTATAATCCTAGTACTCTGGGAGGCCAAGCGGGGAGGATCGCCTGAGCTCAGGAGTTGGAGACCAGCCTGAGCAAGAGTGAGACCCCGTCTCTACCAAAAATAAAAAGAAATTAATTGGCCAACTAAAAATATATAGAAAAAATTAGCCGGGAATGGTGGCGCATGCCTGTAGTCCCAGCTACTTGGGAGGCTGAGGCAGGAGGATTACTTGAGCCCAGGAGTTTGAGGTTGCAGTGAGCTACAATGTTGACTCCACCTAGGGTGACAGAGTGAGACTCTGTCCCAAAAAAAAAGAAACAAAAGAAAAGTTAGCTGATTTGTTGCATGAGCCTGAGCCACGCACTCAGCAAGAGACAGACTGAAGGAGCGGCCTGGGTTTCCTAAGTCTGTACCACGCTCAAAGGGCCAGGAGAGCTTCTCTCCACTCAATTTGGGACAGACACAACTATACAAACAGGGGAGAAATGAAGTTGTTTTCCACCCCCCTGGTTCAAAGACAGTCATATGCAGAGGCCCTTAGCATCAGTTTGCGGCACTTTTTCCTCTTGGAGGCAGCCATGCGGCTCCACGCTCAGTTCACAGCACTCGCCACGCTGAGTGTTGAGTTTTCTCAAACGTCACCCCCGCCAAGTTTGAACAAACTCACACTAGTCCCCAAAGAAGCCCCTGTCATCTCAGTCTGTCCGGCCATGAGCCCCTACACACCTGCCCTTGAGGCTTGCAGACTGGAATGACGCCAGAGCCAGGTCCCTCACTGGGGGTCATCCCTGTGCTTTCCCTGGATGCCTTTCTCTCCTTGCTCCCTGCAAAGTGCATCCTGTAAAAAGTCCCTTCAGATGTGGAGAGCTGAGTCCTGGCAGTAATCCCAGAATAGGGGAGCTTTTTTGTTGCTCTGCCCTTGATTGGGTCCTTACTCTCAAACAGCTGTGAACCTTTTTCTTCATTTATTTTTCAAGCAATTAAAACTCCAGCTTGATATCATTACTGTAATCTCTCCCACTGTGTTTGGAGGAATCTTTCTTTCTGTAAGGCTTCATGTATCTATATGAACAAGAGAGAACCGTCTAGAGGCATTGCATACCTCACAAAAGTGACCTGGTTAGTTTTCATGCCTGAAAGAGCCAAATACTTGGAAATAAGGAGTTGAAAACATACGTGTGGCCACATTTTCCTCTCCTTTGCTTCCATGTCCACATGGAAAGGAAGAAAAACTTCTAGATATGTGCAAAGTTTTTGTGAAATATGAGCTTTGGCTAAGCAAATGTTTTTGAAAATATTTGGACCATCCAAATAGAACAGATGTTTCTGCAAAATTTTCCACCATCCAGTCACTGCAGTCCCCTGCGCGATTCTGCCCAACATCCAGCTCCCTGGCAGGCCGTCAGTGGCAGCTAGTCTGAAGAAAGTTCCCCAAATCATCCAGCCCTTCTTACCCTTTAGAACAAGCTCCTCCCCACTGCCCCTTTAACCCCTATGGGTAGCAGGAAGACTGGCATTTGAACAGCACAGAGGGCCAGGGCCAGAGTGGGAAGGCGACAGGAAGGTAGCAAATTCTCTCCGTGACATTCATCCACAAAGCCTAAAATTTCACACGTACAAGGTTTATTTCTTACTATGTCCTGAAGCATTAAGGTCCTCCAAAATCCCCTATTAAAACGTGAGCTCCTCGAGGGCACAGACTGTGGTTTTATTCATCTTTGTAGCCCCAGCGCTAGCATACTGCATACACAGAGCAGACACTCAATAAATTTGATTGACTGGAATGAAAGCTATGAATACCTTCGTGGGAACAGGGCCATGACCAGCAGGCATCTTAACTAGCACTGGTTGCCAGGTGAAGGCAAGATAAACAGAGTATTCCTGCATGGTGAACGCAGCTGTCTAATATGGAATGCGGTCTAGGGAGGCAGCAGCCCTGCACACAGTGAAAACGGCGTGTCAGCAAGCAACGTGGTGTGACACAAAGAGACCTGAACTAGATGCAATGGAGAATCTGTGCACAGGAAAGGCCTGGCACCTAAACAGACACTTGAAGGAGGGTTAAAGTTGCAGGCAAGACCCCAAACTATCATGAAGAGTTCAGATCACAGCATATTTTTTCTTCACTTTACCCACCAGGAGAAAGATCTAATACCTTTGACAGACACACCTCTGTCAACCACAACACCAGTAAGAGTCTACAATTTCATGGCTAAAGTTAAATTCTTCTGCAAACCCTGCCTCGACTGCCCTCAAAAAATCTTTAATCCTCCAAACTTTTTACAATTAAAGTCTCATTTCTTTTCTTCCTCACAGAACCATTTGGAAAGATTTTGGTTTTTCAGTAAATACAGTAATACACAAAAGTTAATATATTCTGTAAAGGTGTTTTGAATCCAGCTCCTAATCGGCCAGGATTTCGGCAAAACCTTTCACTTACCATTTGCCATCCACATATAGACCCAAGGACGGACCTTCCATCCAGTGACAGCACACACAACTGATTAAAGAGTTTGCAGGTGATGACAAAAATATGCATGGTCACAAAAACAGGCAACATGGAAGGATACATCTGAGATCAGAAAAAGTGCAAATCTGCAGAGGAGGAAGCTGCTTTCGAGCTGCATCACTGCTGCCGGGGTTCGGAGAGAAGAGTTCTGTCCCAAGTGCTCACGTGGCGCAGCATTCTGAGGGATCACATGTTTCACAACAAAAATAGGGACTTAAACTACTACCAATAAAAAGGATGTTAACTTTTGTTTCCTTGTCCAAAGATAGAAAACGTTAAAGAAGACATTTGTGATGCTGTAAGTTTAACAACACAGGCTGAAGTCTAGGACAGAACAAAATGCATCTTCATTCTACAATCTATCAAAATGAAGATCCTGCAAGAAGACGAATGAAGGAAACATGGTACATAATGCTGGCATGAACTGGATCTCACTACAAACATGGTGGCTAGGCTTCACAGCCAGTTCACACCTTACCCTGCTTCTGCCGTCATTGCCCCAAGCATTGCCCAGTGCTTTCATTTCAGTGAGAAAGTGTGATGATTTTTGTCAACCCTGGGTGTAAAACTGACTTGAAACAAACTGCTATAATCAACTTCCCCTCAACCCGCTGAACTGTATGAAATGGCAGCATGTTATAAATAATTAACGCAATTAAAGAAATGGAATGAGCCCACTATAGAATTTAATCTGTTCAAGCTGAAGACTAAAGTTCATTTAAAATAATTGTTACCATATTTACTTACGGATATGACTATATGCAAGTCCACGTTTAAACAGCATACAATAATTCAGAAGGTCAGGTCTTTAAGGTAAACTGGCATTGCTGCACTTTTGAGAAGAATATCCGCAGATATATAAATCCTTATATAAAACTTTAAGAAAACCCTTGAAATGATTGTAAAAATTAGAAAATATAAGTAAAAAGAAAAAAATATAAATCATCTATAATTCAGGTCCCTTCCATCCTCCAAAAACACCTATGGTTAACATTTAGAAGTAAAGATGTAAACACTTAACAGTTGTTTCAAAAAGTTGGGATAGGGGCCGGGCGCAGTGGCTCACACCTGTAATCCTAGCACTCTGGGAGGCCGAGGCGGGTGGATCGCTCAAGGTCAGGAGTTCGAAACCAGCCTGAGCAAGAGCAAGACCCCATCTCTACTAAAAATAGAAAGAATTAATTGGCCAACTAAAAATACATAGAAAAAATTAGCCAGGCATGGTGGCGCATGCCTGTAGTCCCAGCTATTCGGGAGGCTGAGGCAGGAGGATCACTTGAGCCCAGGAGTTTGAGGTTGTTGTGAGCTAGGCTGACGCCATAGCACTCTAGCCAGGGCAAAAAAGTGAGACTCTGTCTCAAAAAAAAAAAAAAAAAAAGTTGGGATAGGGCAGGGGATCAAGGAAGGATGACTTTACCTTTCTTTGAATCATTTAAATTTTATTATCATGTACATGTATTATTTTAATTTTTGAAAAACTAGTTTATATACATACGCACACACCTTCTAGATTTTCCTCTGGATACACATTTTTTAAAAACTAAAATTATGATTACATCATGTGAACGACAAAAAATATTATATTTAGGAAAAAGACAACCTCTCTAACCCCCACCTCTAAACTCAGAAAAGGAAGTTCCAGCTCTGCCTCAGTATGAAGATACAGAATTTTCATAGGTAGCACTATCAGTAGGTGTGAGCAGTGGGCAATGTGTGACCTGCAATCTTTCCTTCACACAAAATACAGCACTGTTGTTTTCTAGATTTCATTCATGAAAGTTGGAGAGGACCCTGTCCTATCCCCTACGTCTCTTACGAAGCAACCAACATCTAGAGTGGTTCCCCAGTGCCCGAGTTAGCAGAGCTAGTAATGCCACAGCTTGGCTGGAGACCTGGTCTCCGGATTTCCCACCCAGCCCACCCACCCAGCCACGGACGTTATTTTTAGGGCTCTTTCCCATCTGCAGTTTCCCTTCTCTGATGGAAGGTCAGCCCTCAGATTTGCCCTGGAGTGTGGGGACTTCAGGCTGCTTCCCCACCCACTTTCTCTCAGGCAAGGGAGCACGGAAGGTTTGAAAATCAAAGCCAGGACCACATTACTCCCAACCAGAATCTTTGCATTTTGCTTTATTTTCACTTAAATCAAAGCAGTTTGTCAGGCTGAGTCTCTCAACGATTTGGCATAAAGTGTTCTCCCCTGGGACAATTTCACAAGATGCACTTAAAACCACTGAGGCATACTGCCTTTGGAAGAATAAGGAACCCTCATATCTTATCATGTTGAATATACCTGTTTATGTCTGTGACTTCATGTCTGCATTACTCTCCCTGCCTGGGGAATGCTGGCTGCCAACTCCAGGAGGGAAAATTGCCCTGTCTTGGACTGTTTCAAAGAAATTAACCTTTTGCACGCAAAAGTCCCTGGATTTGCGAATTCATCTTTGCAGCAAAGGAAGAGAAATTTCAATGATAGTCTCATGATTACATAGTCTAAGGGACTGATAAGAAGCAAAACATAATAAAATAATAATTGGAAAGAAGTTATATAAGAAAAAGGAACCCAAATGCCAAGTCAACTTGATCTTTTTAAGCTGGAGTGCATGCTTGAAAAGTTTAGTTAAAAAAAAGTTAGAGGTGAGGCTTTTCCCCTCCAATGTACTCTATCACTTTCTTATGCTTGATTAAAAAATACAGGTAAACATTAGTACTATACAGGAATCTTGCCTACGTGCTATTTTCCCAGGCCTCTGGGCAAGGATGCTTAAATTATTTGGCCTGAATGATTTCTTTGCCCTAAATAAGTTAACAAGACAGTGTCACAATGTTAGAAGAAGGGCCATGAAATGTTAGTTCAGGTCACTAGATGAGGCTCACCTGTAGCTAAATTTAGTGATTATTTCTTTCATAGGAGTAATTCCAAAGTTTGAGTCATGGAATACAGCTGAAACCTGAAATGGGATTTTAATATTGTGCACTAACACCTTAAAAAGCCAACAGGAAAGCAGTATCCCATATGAAGCAGAAATCCAAGATAAAAAGATCTGGAAAACAAAATAAAAAACAAATTGTGGAGAGTTAAAAAAAAAAAAAGAAACAGAAATACATAGGTGTATGTGTACATACGTATATATGCACACACATACACAAAGAGGGAGGGTTTCACATTTCTAGTCTACGGAATAAACTTCATATTTTTATGGAATAAAAAAGATTTGTGGCTTAATAAATAATAAATATGTTAGAAGAAATCAGCTGCTTGAGTAAGCTACTGCTCAGTATTCAGGAGTTTATAAAAGAATACTTTTATAATTATTCTGATCTTTAAATTCTGCATACTATTTCTCATTAATGAGGAGAACCCTGCCTTGCCCAAGGTGTGAAATTATTCATTTTTCAATTGCATTTCAAGAAATTGAATTGACATTTTTATACACAGCCTTATTCTAGGACAAAGACTTCTGCTCACTGGAGAATCCGCTGTGAATCCCATGGGCATGGAATGAGACTGTTTAATGACTAGTCTGAGCATTTATTTAAAAAGTCAACCATTAACAACAATAACAACTACTCCTGAATTATATCCTCATTTTCTGGGAAGAAATAAAGAATGAAAGGACACGTGACCTTAGACATCAAATCTGCTTTTGAAGAACTCTCTTCGGAAACCACGTAGGGCAGAGGGAAGAGTTAAGAGTACGTCACTGGAGCCAAGCGGACCTGGGTTCAAATGCTGACACCTGACTTCAAACTTGTGACCTGGCAAATTACCAAATCTCTCCAAACCTGCGTGTCCTCAGGTGTAAGGAGACTGTTACAGTCTCTGCCCTGTGAGGCTGTTTCTGAAATGCAGAGTGTAGAGTTCGTGCTCAGTAATAATCCCTGTCATCATTACTGTGCTCCAGCATCTCTGCTGGAAACAGAAGCTTCCGCCTCACTCCTCTTGGTCCGCAGAAGCTCATTTATTTACTTAGCTCAGTCATTTACCTGATAGCCAACCTACCCCAAGAATATAAAAATTCTTGATTAAAAAAATGAGAAAAAAATTAAAATACATGTATAAAGCCAAAAACTTAACCTCTTCCCTACCCCATTTTTCCTTATTTTTACCATCAACAGTATGATGTGCTTCTTCCAAACCTTTTCTCTGTACATATAAATGTATATTGTAATTGGTTGGTTTTCCCCCTAAAACACATCATGCTGTACAAATTATTCTGCAAATGACTTGCTTTACTCAACAGTGTAAGACAGACAAGATTGCTCCTTTTTCGTGGCTGCATAGTGTTTCCCATAGTGAATATACTTTATTTAAGCACTCCCATATTAACGGATATTTAGGTGAATCCAATTTTTTGCTATTAAAAAAAAGGTTGTGCACTATTTCTGTAGGGTAGAGTTCTACAAATGGCTTGCTAAGCCCTTGATTGATTTGAAACTTAATTTGACACTAGTTATCTCGATCACAGGGACATCAGATCATAAACAAGGTCATAACGACATCCTAACAGGAGAGATAAGACACAGAGAACTTCCACTGGCATTCAGGGCATTTTTTTCCTCTTAGACTCAAAATGGATCCATTGTGCAAGAATGCCTTCTTCCTATTCTCAGTGCAGAGACAAAGCTGACATGCTTAAAAGTCCACGTTTAGGATTCTAGCCTTGGTTTAACTCAAATGGCCTTGATTGGATGGGGTCCCTCTGCAGTATTAAAACTGCTCTAATTGCATTCTTCAAGCCAGCTGAAGGTTGACAGCTTCCGCTCCCGGCTCATTATCAGAGCACTTCAAGGGGCTCCATTATGAGCAGAGCACCTGGTCCAAATTTATTTCAACAGCCCAGAGCAAAATGGGAAGGTGCTTAATGTTCAACCACAATGGTGACATTTTTATGAGATATCCAAGGCTCAGAAACAAATAAATGAAAGGTTTGAAAGGAGCATGAACAGAAACTGTGACAATAAAAATTCAACATTGATATATCAACTTAAAAACATATACCACCCATACACTTGGGGTAAGGCCAAAGGTTCAATGCAGGCTAACCAGAAGGAAAAAGAAGAAAAAAAGCCAGCACCAACTCCTCCCATGACAGGCTTCACTAAAAAGACTGATGAAATTCTAAAAATGTTTAAGGAAATCAGAATGATATGCAAATTCTAAATTCTGGTTAGGATAACAATTATGTTATCTATCTGCACCAACATGAGAATGAAGGAAAATCCAACGAGAATTCAGAGTGTTCATTCTAAATGTATTATGTTCATAGCTTTTCTCTGCTTTGCCTACATAATTGCTGTCTTTCTATTAAAAAAAAATCCCTCGTGGAAATGAATAAGCTAATGATTCCTTACACAGATGTTTCCATGTTTAAGAAAACACTGTGTAAATATGTATTTAGAACTTTTTAATAAATGTATAATAGGGAAATTTTCCCAGGTAGATCATACCAGGTCCAAAGTAAACATTACATCCTATTGCATAAATCCATATCTAGAGACTTCTTGTCAAGGGGGATTTTGCTCTCTGCGGCTGAGTATTTGCAGAGGACTTAGTATGCAGACGACAACCAATTTTAAAGCCCTGAAACCCAGCTGCAGAGCATTAGAGAGCTCTACCCTCCTCTAAGAATCTGTTTAAAGAACATTTAAAATAAATATTTGTATTCTTTCACTAAACACAACAATGACACTTACACTGGAATCTAAGAAAATGATGAATGAAAAATTATAACACAGGCCCTTTACAATGGGAATGCTGACTAAACTGGAACTGTATGGACTCGAAGATTTACTAAATGTTTGGTCTCTTAAGAGAAAAAGAGGAGGACAATTAATCAACTGCACAGAAATTTTTTTCAGCTATTAGTTGCTTTTGGTCTTGTAATTTTATCTTTCTCAAGCATTTTCTTTATTAAGCCAACCATACAGATGTGCAGTACATTAATTGGCCAGACTGTAAACGCTTTAATTATTTTACTGATTTAAAAAGGCAATTAGGCAGCACCTATTTTTCACATATTGATTACACCTACTCTGGTTTTAGATCTGAATTCATGAATCATTGGGCAACTGGTATAACCACAGGCTGCTACTTGAGCTTTTTTTCTTTTCTTCAACAAATAAAAGCACTTAAAATTAATTACCTGATACAATCACCTTAACTACAAAAAAATGGCAAAATCCCATTAGAATAAATTCCGTATGTAAGTCGTCCAGGAAAGTGACCACTTGTCTGACTGCGTGCAGGCAACCCGTGTTAGGTCTTGGAGTCTGGGAGCTTAGAAAAATCTTCACCTGGGTGTCCTATAGCAGAGTGCTTCCTTTAGTTCTGATTTGGGCTTGCTTATGCCTTTATGTTCTGCTGTCTCCTCTGAAATTACTTGAAGAGCTGGAGCTCTGTAGTCCACAGGGAATGTCCACATTCCCCATGGAAACTGGGACAGTGGTCATCAGGATTATACACATCTGGGTGCTGGCTGTTCCTTCCCTTTAACCCTTCTTGTTCTCCTCACCTTCTCATAACTATTAATACTTAAGACTCACTCTATAATCTAGTTCAAAATAAATGAGACTGTAATGATGGCTGTGCATGGTACTTATGAGAACAAATATTTCCCAGCCTTTCCCATCTTTCTGGAACAGAAGAAAACACGGGGCTCTTGAAAGCTTTCAAAAGATGCTGTGTCAGATGAAAAAATTAGAACTGTTGCCATAGAACAGATGGTTTTTTAGCTTTGTACATGCTCCCAGATTTACTTTAGGAGGTCACTTAGATGATGGTAATGTCCCCTTTATGGGTAGGGTGGTATAGTGAAAAGAAACCTGGATTCAAGCGCTGGACAGCATTTGTTAGTTGTGCAACTGTATGCAAGTCATCTTTAAGCCTTTCTAGCATTAGTTTCTCCATCTAAAAAATGAGAGTAATTATGCATGCTTTACCCATCACAGAGAACTGCTGAGACAATCATACATGTATATGAAAACCCTTTGTAAGCTAGAAACTAGTGTCCCAAATGTGTCATTATTTTTGCAGAAGTCACTTACTTCATGCAATCACCTGTGCTGCCCTCTTGTGGTAAGAAAGCTACATTGCTATTCAAAAGGCAAAGAAAATTGGTGAAAACAAGATATTACTACGAGATTATTTTTATGTAACCAACTCTTAATTGCTAGACTAATAGAGACAGGGCCATTTGACATGAAATATACAATGCAAAGTTTTTTCTTGATTCCATAACAGAGTCTGAATTTCAAAGGCAGAATAGAAAAATGAAAAATTTGTGAACAATGAATCCAGATACTATATTCCTGCCCATTTTCTTGCACCACTAGTCAATGATAAAAAATTTTGGAAAGTGGAAAATACTGGACAAGAAGAGATGTAGGAGATCAGTTGAGCATTGGTGGAAAGTCTCACCTTCCCCCTACTTTGAACAGATATTCAAGCCAATGAAAATGTTGATGAATTCTAGGAACAAAAAGCCACCCATAGATTTGCCTATACTCTAGACTAGAATAATAAATTTTTAGAACTGATAGGGATCTGAGACATCATGTTGTCCCATCACCTTTCTTTGCAGATAAGAAATCCAAGATCCTGATAATTTTAAAAACTTGCCTAACTTGAACTCTGACCACCAAATCCCAACGCAGCACCTACCATCACACGGAGTTGCCTCCTGCCTCTGCTTTTAATCACTCCTTAACTCAAAATACTTCTTCAATCCCATTTCTCTCTGACATTGGTATAGAATAATAAGAAATACTGGAAAACTAAGCCATGGGGAGTGAAATCAAATACAATCACTTAAAAGAATTCATTATGAGAAACCATAGAACTAACAAGTCACCTAAACAAAAAATGAGAATTTACCCTTGGTTTAGCAAATACTAAAATAGCACCAAGAACAACCACAAGCAAATCAATAAATGCTTGTTGATGACTCAAGAACTTGACTCCCCTCTAAAATTTTTAATTAAGAAATATTTAATTCTACTTAGTGTCAGCAAGCCCTGTTTCAAATGTTTTACTTCTTATAATCTCATCACAATACCCAACATGCTATTAATAACCTTTACTGACAGCATTGGTTTATGAACCATGCTGACTATTCAGCTATCACCAGGGAGCAGACAGGTAATCTACAGGAGTAACTCAGGTCAGTCTCAGATCATTACAATAAAGCAAATATCACAATAAAGAGAGTCACACAAACTTTTTGGTTTCCCAGTGTATATAAAAGTTGGGTTTACACTAAAATGTAGTCTATTAAGTATGCAATAACATTATATCTAAAAGAACACGGTACATATCTTCATTTAAAAATACTCTATTACTAAAAAATGCTAATGATCATCTGAGCCTTCAGTGACTTATAATCTTTTTGCTGGTGGAGGGTCTTGCCTCAATGTTGATGGCTGCTGATTGACCAGGATGGTCAGGATGGTGGTTACTGAAGGTCAGAGTGACCATGGCAATTTCTTCAAATAAGACAACAATGAAGTTTGACACATCAATTTACTCTTTTTTTAAAATCTTTTTTATTTCAGCATATTACAGGGTACAAATATTTAGGTTACATATACTGTCTTTGCCCCACCCAAGTCAGAGCTTCAAGTGTGTCCATCCCCTAGACAGTGCTCACCGCACCCATTAGGTGTGAATACACCCATCCCCTCCTCTCCCTCCCACCTGCCCGACACCTGCAATTTAGTCTTCTTTCACAAAAGAGTTCTCCACAGCATGCAACACCATTTGATAGCTTTCTACCCGCAGTAGAACTTTCAGAATTGGAATCAATCCTCTCAAACCTCACCACTGCTTTGTCAACTAAGTTGATGTAATATTCTAAATCCTTTGCTGTCATTTCAACAATGTTCACAGCATCTTCACCAGGAGTAGATTCCATCTCAAGAAACCACCTTCTTTGCTCATCTGTAGGAAGCAACTCCTCATCTGTTCAAGTTGTATCATGAGATTGCAGCAATTCAGTCACATCTTCAGGCTCCACTTCTAATTCCAGTTCTCTTGCTATTTCTACCACATCAGCAGTTACCTCTTTCACTTAAGTCTTGAACTCCTCAAAGTCATCCATGAGAATTGGAATCAACTTACCCCAAACTCCTATTAATGTTGCTATTTTGACCTCCTTCCACAAATCACAAATGTTCTTAATGACATCTAGAATGGTGAATCCTTCCTAGAAGGTTCTCAATTGACTTTGCCCAGATCCATCAGTGGAATCACTATCTGTGGCAGCTATAGCCTTACAAAATGTATTTCTTAAACAGTAAGACTTGAAAGTCAAAATTGCTCCTTGATCCATGGGCTGAAGAATGGATGTTGTGTTAGCACATCAAAACAACATTCATCTCCATCAGAGCTCTTGAGTGACCAGATGTATTGTCAATGAGCAACAATATTTTGAAAGGCAATCTTTTTTCTGAGAAGCAGATCTCAACAGTGGGCTTAAAATATTCAGCCTGTCCTTTGAAGTTTTGCAGTCAGATATTGACTTCTCCTCTCCAGCTATGAAAATCCTAGATGGCATCTTCTTCCAATATAAGGCTGTTTTAACTACATTGAAAATCTGTTGTTTAGTAGCCACCTTCATCAATGATCTTAGCTAGAGCTTCTGGATAACTTGCTGTAGCTTCTCCACCAGCACCTGCTACTTCACCTTGTACTTTTATGTTATAGAGATGGCTTCTTTCCTTAAACCTCGTGAACCAACCTTAGCTAGTGTCTAACTTTTCTTCCACAGCTGCCTCACCTCTTTCAGCCTTCAAAGAATTGAAAAGAGTGAGGGCCTTGCTCTGGATTAGGCTTTGGTTTAAGAGAATACTGTTGCTGGTTTAATCTGTCTAGACCACTCAAACTTTTTCCATAACAGCAATAAGGCTGTTTCACTTTCATCATTCCTGTGCTCACTGAAGTAGCACTTTTAATTTCCTTCACGAATTTTTCCTTTGCATTCACAACTTGGCTGTTTGGTGCAAGAGGCCTAGCTTTCAGCATATCTCAGCAGTGACATGCCTTCCTCTGTATGCCCGATCATTTCCAGCTTTTGATTGAAAGTGAGCGACTCTTCCTTTCACTTGAACACTTAAGGGCCATTGCAGGGTTATTAATTGCTCTAATTTCGATATTGTGTCTCAGGGAATAGGGAGGCCCAAGGAAAGGGAGAGAGATGGGGGAATGGCCACAGGTCAGTGGAGCAGTCAGAACACACACAACATTAAGTTTGCATGAGTGTATGAGTGCAGATTGTGGTGCCCCCAAATAACGACCACAGTACCATCAAAAATCACTGATCATAGGTCACCATGGCAGATATAATAGTAATTTAAAAGTTTGGACTACAGGGAGGATTACCAAAATGTGACAGAGACATGAAGTGAGCACATGCTGTTGGAACAATGGTGCTGATGGACTTGCTCAACATAAGTTGCCACAAACCTTCAATTTGTAAAAAGCGCAGTATCTGCAGAGCACAATAAACTGAAATGCAGTAAAACAAGGTATGCCTGTATTAAGGAGGGAAAGATATCAAGGTTCCTTAGAAAAAAATAGAGTAGTAAATTGGTAAATTTGGGGAAAAGTCAAGAAAACTCCATGGGGACCAGCACAGGAAAAGCAGCTGGCAGAGCTAGAGGATGCCTTGCTCTGTCGAACTCAGGGCAGTGGATGGAGAACACAGCTGGCATGTGATCAAATCAGGTTAAGGTTTGGGGACAGACTAAGCTGAGTGCTGCCACTCCTCAGTAAGCCTGCAGTGGATGCCCCGTCCTATGATAGTAACATGACGACAAGGAAAACACATGCAGATAAACACTAAGTGGAAGACAGAGCGGCCCAGTTGGAGGAACTAGCTCCAACCTGGAGGGAGGTGTGGGGAGGCCCCTGGGAGGGGCCAGGGATGAGCACGAAAGGAAGAATCCAGCACTCTGGGCACCAGATGCTTTTTTCAAGGTTTGGTCACAACCAGCACCAATACAGCAAGCACCTGCCATATCCACCGCTTGTTCTACTCACCCACACTGCCTAGGGAGGGTTTTAGGGACTTGGAAGGGTCCTGGGCCTATGGAATACAGAGTCCATGCACTTGGACAAGCTGGTGGCACCTGGAGCATTGGAGTGGCCTCTGTCTCACCCCCTACCCTTGGCCAGAAGCCTTGACCCCACTGGAGGGTTTGCAGGACAAGGCCCAAGGCAGCACTGACTTACAAGAATTTAGTAAAGGTTGGACGTGGTGGCTCACACCTGTAACCTAGCACTCTGGGAGGCTGAGGCAGGAGGATCGCCTGAGCCCAGGAGTTTGAGGTTGCTGTGAGCTATAATGATGCCACTGAGCTCTAGTCCAGGCAACAGGGCAAGACACCCTGTCTCTAAAAAAAAAAAAAAAATAACTTAGTAAAATATAAAATCCAGGGAGTTTGAGATACTCAAAATCTTGTGGAGGATGATTCCATATATTTTATTTCCATCTTCTGGGGCAGTGGGAGTACAGAACTCAGACTGAATCTTCTGTTTCTATTAATTCACATATTATGGTATTCTCATAACAACAAAGCTCTGCACTCATATTTTCTTAACAAGATCACTACAGTAAAGCTCCTATTAATCTGCATTCCTGGCTGGTAATAACAGTTTAATAAATGTTTATTGAATAAATCAGCGACTGAGGGCAATTTAAGGGGCTAGACACGTTGATTTCAATAATTATTTTCAACCTAAAAATGCTAAATTTTGAGACAGCAAATATGTTTATTATTTAAAAGTCCCTAGGCTGTTTTAGCATACAGTGTGTTTGATGATTCTGAGAAAGCATGCAGACTTAAAACTTTAAGGACTGCAAAAGCAGTCCCCTCTGACCAAATGCAGTATGATTTGCTAGCATTTTTCAGACAAATCATGCCCAGGGATCATGTCCTTCACGACAAAGCACACGATGGAAGGTGATGGGGGGGGTTGTTGTCCTTGCATATTTGGCTTCTCTGCAATATTTCACGGGACTGCCCAGTGCTTCTCACTGAAACTCCCCTTCCCTGCTCCCACTGCTCTGCTGCCCCTGACCATTCCTTGGTCTCTCACGCAGACTCCCTTTTCTTTGCCCAGCCTTGGCGAGTCCTTGTCCTAGGGCAGCTTCCTATGTGCTCTTCTCTCACACCACACATTCTTTCCCTTCCCGTCCTGTGGTTTTAGTTAATATCTGCACCGTGATGGCTCTCGAATCTCTTCCTCTGGCTCCGACTGCCCATTAGACGTGTCTGACCGGTAGCTCTCTAGGCTCTGGTGTGTTCAAAGCGCCCCTGCCCCAGCCCCTCCCCTCTGATCCTGTCCTGGTAAAAGGCACACATCCACCCAGAAGCCCTCCTTGGCTCCTCCCTGGGTCTGACCCCTCATGTCCCACAAATGACCAAGGGCTGTGAATCACCTGCCGAGCCTCATCGGAGGCGGCTCCCAGCCCTGCTTCCAGCTGCTGCTCGCTCCGCTCCACGAGGCAGCCAGGCTCAGCTTCTCAAATCTTACTGGATCCCCCCAGGCCCAGCTCAGAACCCCCCCACCTCCGGCGCCTTCCCACAGCCTGTAAGAAAGTCCAAGCTGCTCACGCTCCGGTCCGAGGCCCTTCCAGTGCCGACCACCGGCGAGCACTCCAGCCTCTCCCTTACTTGCTTAACTACTTTTTCCATCTGCTGTACTCCCAGATTAAAATGCTTTTCCCTATCCAAATCCCCTCCACCTGTCTGGGGCCATTCCTTTCCAGCTTTTTGGCTTCTGGGGAAGTTTTACCTGAACCCCAAAATCTAGATCAAGTGCCCCTTGCATGTGTCCTCTTTGGCTCTGCACGTCTCTCAGTTCAGCCGTCAAGTCCAGCCTGCAGTTTCCCATTAACTTCGTACCCTGCCCAACTCGCCTATGAGCTCTGTAAGGCTGTCTTGTTCCTACTGTCACCCCAGAATCCACAGGGCCTACTACATGATGGGTGCTCAATATATATTTACTGAATGAATTAATTAAAATAATTAAGAGTACTTTACTGAGTACGTCACCTGAGTTACTGATATAAAACAGGTGCATCATGGGTTTTAGAATAAGACAGACCTAAGTTCCCAGTCCAACCCCACAGCTCACGAGCTATGTGATCTTAGAAAATGTATGAACACTTTCCAAGGCTCAGTTTCCAAAACTTAACGGTTTGTTGTGAGGACTAAAACACATGACATATGAAGTGTCAAATGTGCTATAATATTTTGTATTTTTCTATAAACTTGCTTATCACTGTATCAATTAATGCTATTGCTGCCGTAACCCTTAGGCCATCATAGACATTTTTAAAGTTCTCTATGTGAGCAGTTTTTCAAAAAAAAGCCTTGTCTACTGACCCAGCCAGTTCATTCAGGGCCCTACGTTATTACTCAAGCAAACTGGTAGGTCTAAAAATGCCTGCCAACCTAAGAATTATAGGTATTGCTTCCACATTTCTTCACATTTTATGATAACAAGTCTAACAATATAAAGAAAATAGTTTGTTCCTTTTCAGGATTATTGAATGAGGGCAGAAAACAATTGTAAGTGCATTTTGATAGAAATTTCAGATATTACAAACAGTACTGAAAATACACCAGTCTTATAATCACCACTCTGCCCCAACACTTTCTGTTGCCTTTTGAAGATTCTAGAAAAGTTCCCTTGCTGCTGGGGTCTCCAAGATTTTTGTTTTTAACTTTTTAATGGCTGATTACAGTTGCATTAAAGGAAATATCTTATTTTCCAAGGAAGGAAAGGAAGGAGGGAGGGAAAAGGAAAACCCAAAATATGCCTATTATCATTGTGGATTTAACAGTCTTGCTTTACTGATTTTATGGTACAACCCAGTCTCCTCCTCAATCCCGAGAACAAAAACAAACTAACAAAGAAACCCCTTTAGATCAGGCCAACTAGTGGCTTTGGAACCAATCACAAAGTACTGTAAGATGACTTTTTAAATTAAAACTCTTAAGCTATCCAACAAGTCAAGTAAATTGTGGGAACTGAACACCCACTTCAGAAGTATGGGTTCTGACCACAGCCTCCCGTCCAACTTCCCTCGAATTCCAGCAAGGTCAATCCTGGCTTCCTGGCTTTGGTCTCGCAGACGTGAAGCACAGCCTGTGAAAAACTGCATGGGTTCCTTCAGCTCTTCCATGCGCAGTCAGGAAGGACACATGAGAAATCTCAGACTTGTGAGGATGACACCCCCCATGCTGGGTTAGCATCATCACACAACCGCAGCGCCTCAGGAGGCGCACAGAGCTCACCCTGGAGCGGATCTTGGGAGACTTTCTTCCACTTCAAAACAAGAGGCAATTTATGTTCTAATTCAAAAAGGATGTCTGCTGTCTGCTATGGTTTGAATGTCTGTCCCCTCCAAAACTCATGTTGAAATTTAATCCCCAATGTGGCAGTACTGAGAGATGGTGCCTTTAAAAGGTGACTGGGCCAAGAGGACTCTGCCCTCATGAATGGATTAACCCATTAATGGATTGATGCATTAATGCAGTGGTCCCCAACCTTTTTGGCACCAAGGGCTGGTTTCATGGAAGGCGGAGCTCAGGCGGTGATGCCAGTGATGGGGAGGGGGGCGGCTGTAAGTACAGATGAAGCTTTGCTCACTTGCCTGCCACTCACTTCCTGTTGTGCGTGCCTCCACCCCCCCTCAAGTTTCATGGAAGACGATTTTTCCACAGATGGGGACGGGGCAGTGGCGCTCTACAGCCCAGGAGTTGGGGACCGCAGGGTTAATGGATTAATGGGTATACTGGGTTGGGACTGGTGGCTTTTATAAGAGGAAGAAGAGAGACATGAGCTAGCATGTCAGCACACTCAGTCCCCTTGTCAGGTGGTACCCGTGCTGCTTCAGGACACTACAGCACAGGGCAGGAACCAGCAAGAAGGCCCTCACTAGACGCAGCTCCCCACTATAACTGTAAAAAAAATTAATTCCTTTACTTTGTAAATTACCCAGTTTCAGATACTGTGTTATAAGCAACAGAAAACAGACTGAGACATCTTAGCCAAGGTGGCCCACTTCACACTATACTTTTCAAAGCTGCAAAATCAAGCTTTCTCCTGGAATTTTTATTGATAAGCACCTAAAACACATGATTTTATGTGACTAACTGGCATAAAATCCCAAAGACATTAATACTGAATGATTTTTTTAAATGTCTCCGGATAGGTATTATAACATGTTTAAAATGTTACCTTTTGGTTTAAAAATGAATGCTCTTATCTCTAACTATAGAGTATTTCCTTAGGGAAAAAAAACAGAACAAAATTAGTGATAAGAAACCCTATTATTTAAAATTTTTCTCCTTAAAGCACATAAAACTTGAAATTTTTACATGCTGCTTAGGTCTTCATAAACCCATAAATAGGTAATTGGAACACTTAAATCTATTTCTTAAAATATCATTGTTCCCCCAGACTAAGACCTCATATTCAAAGTGTCATCCCGAGTGATTTTTTATGACCAAGTTATAAACCTCTCCAAAAACAGGGTTTACAATGGAAGCGCTGACATTATGTTAACTATTGTTTTGCAAACTGAGCCCAGTAATCAAGGCCCATTATATTTATGAGGCAGGTAAAATCTGTACCCATTAATCACACAGCCATATTGACAGAGTCTAAGTTTGAGGTCCAGCAAAATTAATGTATCCCATTTCTTCTATCATTGATACCAAGAAGAAACTTTGTAGGCATTTTTATAATTATAAGGCTTTGACATTTTTACAGATCTGGGAAGCAACCTTGCTAAAATGTTTCATTTATTTACACCTGCTGTGGTCAGTTTCTGCACATCTGCAAAGTACTAGAGAAGACTTTCCTATAGATAATTCATGAAAATTACATGCATTTGCACAAACACAGCTGTTAATAGAAGAGCATTACAATCATGAATTCTGTGTCTCCATATGCCTAACCCACACTGAGGTTGTACCAAATTGTGATTAATAACCAAAAGAATATTCTACTTCTAAATTATAATTCAACATACCTATATAAAACAATCTAAAATGTCAGCACTCTGTCTTTATGACATCATGCAATCCCAATAATTCTGTTTTACAAGTAAATTCCTATTATACATTAATAAGGGCTGTTGGTGGCAAAACATCTTGCCTCCCCAAGTAATGACTGGGTTGAAGGCAATTAGGGCAGCCAGGTGCAGCTAAGCTGGGCACTCATAAAAGCTTTTAAATTTTACTATTTCCGTTTCATTTGGGGAGGTGCATTCCAATCTGCCCAAATTAAAGAGGAAGCTATGCCCATGTTTTCAGCTGTTGTGTGTTCTGACCATTACTGATAAACCCCTTTAATATTTCTTTACTCCTTAGAAGCTGATGATCTGAGGACTTCAGGTTTCACCGTGAGCATCTATCTATATTTCACAGCCTGTCATAGTGGTTACTCCAGAGACACACACACACACACACACACACAGTCCCAGGGTAACAGAGCAGCACCTTCATTTAAGACTTTCTAGGGCAGCCCTGAGTAGTAAAATCGATGCATGAAAGAAAGAACTTTACTCACTTTGTTAACATGTTTTTGTTGTAATTAGTCTGGGTCAGTGGAGGAGACATCAAATTAAAGTTTTATGTCATAATAGGAGTGATGATTTTCCCATTACAAGAAAATCAATTTCCTTCTACAAACTACAAACACTACATAAAAGAATTAATAAGTGTAAAGACTTAACACATCTGAAGCAAGAGAAAAGGTTACCTCTGATGATGACAAATATCCTTAGAAGTAGAATTTTAAAAAGAGTTAACAACTTCCCCACAGTAGCATTATAAGGGTGATGTACCCTGGGAAATTTTGCTACCCTTCAGAAAACAGAGATCTCTTTATTTAACCTAGTGTGTGTTTTTCTTCTCTTTATTCTGTAACTCACACTAATCAATTTGATATAATTCAGTTTTAAAAAATAATATAATGAATAAAAATATTATAACTGAATGTTATAAACTATCAGTTTTATAATTTCAAATGACTGATTTAACCAGGTTTGGTTTTGTTTTTCAAAAAGTTATAATGGTGATAATCTATACATTAGTGATCAGATAGACAAAAGTAACTATGTAGCAGCTGCTGATCCAAGAACCAACATCATGCTTAAAAGCTGGGCAAATCATGTTGCTACAACGAGATGGGATCTCACTCTGATTTGAAGAACTCACTTTAGAAGTGAAAAATCATATTCCATTTAATTTCAGAGGGCAAAACAGACATGACCGCATCTGAATGAGAATAGTCCTCAAAAGTGAGCCCTAATTTTCTTTCTGGGCTGTTTGGGGCCTTTCCTTTTATTTTTGAGGAAACCCTACATTTACCAGAATAGGATTAAAATATATATAGAGAGAGAGGTACAATACCACTTCAGAAAACAACATGGTTCAGAAATGCACTGCTAGTTTGCATTAATAACCAACCTCCCCATTTTCCGAGGAAAAAGTCACATAAAATGAAGACCCTTTGCATACAGTTAATTATCTCTTGCTCCTAAGCAGAGAAAAATTTACTTAGTATAGTAAGCTTCAGAATGCATCACTTGACAAAATTCCTAACCAGGAAGAAGGCAGGCAGGAGGCCATTTTTCTACATGAAACAAGGAGTACGAAAAACCTAAGCCTTCTCATCTTTGTCATGTTTCCTTGCTTTTGTTTCCTTGATCAAGGCCTTTTAAAACGTCGGTTTTAAAAGGGAAAAAACAGTCATCAGTATTCTTGCATATTCCCTTTCTCCTTCCTTCCTACCTTTTTCCTAGCAGGAATGTGGGAGGGAAATTGAAGAGCTTGACAAAGGGCCTTTATTTCCTTCCAGCAACTACCCAGACAAGCCCCTGGCTCGCAGTGGCTGTCTCCCTGCCAGCTTCTGAAGGACAGACAGCCTTAGTCCCCTCACACGGATTAGACACCCTACGTTGACAGACAGAGCCTTGAAAACCGAGGGGGTCTGAAAACATGTCCCTTAATGCAGCTTAACAGCCACTCAGGGTGAACATCCGCATGGCTACAATTCGCTATGGAAGAGCAATAATGCGGGCACATGGCAGCCAAGAGCGGTTCCAAAAGTTGCATCACTTTTTAAACTCCAACTTATACATTTTTCTACAAATCTCTCCTCCATATTGCTAAATCTTTTTGTATCCTGAGATATTCTACTGTTAGGGGATGGCTTCCCTACTGGCGCCCTATGTCCTGTAAGTAAAGCTGGCAATACATTAATAAATGCTATAGGTGGCTCTCTTCTTGCCCTGGAGGTACAACTAGGTTGCAGGTAATTAGACCTAGAGGCTCCATCATCGAATACATCTTTTCTTTTCCTAACTATACAAGAAAACTTCACTAAGTTCTAACTTTAATAGTAGTACTTCCTGCTGCAGGGATCAAAGTCGGAGGTGAGTGTGATAAAGTCTAGCCAGCTTTGTTTAAGGAGTCTCTCCTTCTCCTTCTACTTCCAAACCATTTCCTACCATCCCCCAAGGAAAAGGAGGCCTATCACTGTTTCTAGGGACTGGTCTTCTAATCCTCCTCTGTTGGAACTCTGTTATTTTCACCTGCTAAAGCATTACTGTTCCACTAAATCACTGTTTGCATTCTTTGGGCTCATGCAGGATAAATTCATTCTTTTATTTTTATTTTTTATTTTTGGAGACAAAGTCTTGCTCTGTCACCCTGGCCAGAGTGCAGTGGCATCATCACAGCTCACTGCAACCTCAACCTCCTAGGCTCAAGTAATCCTCCTGCCTCAGCCTCCCTAGTAGTTGAGACTACAGATGCACGTGCCACCACTCCCAACTAATTTTTCTACTTTTTTGTACAGATGGGGTCTCACTCTTTCTTAGGCTGGTCATGAACTCCTGAGCTCAAACGATCCTCCCACCTCAGTCTCCCAGAGTGCTAGGATTACAGGGTTGAGCCACGGTTCCCAGCCAGGATAAATTCATTGTTAAACTATTAAGAGGCTTAATTCTCAAGTAGCTTCCTTCCTCCTAAGTAATTTTATCAACACCTCCATGCTAGGAGAACACTGGACAAATTATTAGCACTGTACATATTCATCATATTTTCAACCAACACCAATTTTGAACAAGAACAAAATGCCACCCAGACATAATCTCCCATTTGGATGTACCCAGACATAATCTCCCAGACATAATCTCCCATTTGGATGTACCCTGTCATCAGATTACATTCTAGTGAGCAACAGAGGAGAAAAAATAAAAATAGAGAACACAGTAATAGTATTGGACATTTAAGGAAACTTAAAATACATTTCAGCAGCTATAGCCTCTTCCTTATACATATTACCCACAGTTTGTAAAAACCATGTCTGTGTTTTTAAAAAAAAAAAAGAGGTGAGGTGCTATGGATTAAATGTTTGTGTCTCTTCAAAATTCAGATGTTGAAACCCTAATCCCCAATGCCATGGTATTTGGAGATGAAGCTGTTGGGAGGTGTTGGGTCACAAGGGTGGAACACTCACTCACGATGGGATCAGTGCTCTTTTAAGAAGAAACCCAAGAGTTTGCTTCCTCGCCCTCTCCCCACCATGTGAGGACACAGCAAAACCACAGCCATCTGGCAAACCAGGAAGAGGGCCTTCACCGGACCCGACTGCACTAGCCCCTTGATCTTGGACCTCCCAGTCTCCAGAACAATGAGAAATAAATAAATACCAATCTACAGATTTCTATTACAGCAGCCCGAACTGAGACAGAAGTTGGCACTGAGAACCGGGGTGTTGTCTTAACACGAATCTACAAGCGTGGAGGTGGCTGTGGAACTAGGTAATGGGCAGAGGCTGGAAGGTACATGCTAGAAGAAGTTCATACTGCTGGAAAGACTTTGATAAGTGATTCTGTGAGGGCTAAGAGAGCAAAGAGGAGAGATGTATAAAAAGCTTCCAATCTTCTTAGATAACACACAAATAATGCTGTAGAGAATACTGGTAGAAATAGCCATGGTAAAGGCCATTCTGATGAAGGCTCAGACAGAAATGAGGAACTCGTTGTTGGAAAATGAAGAAAAGGCAATCTTTGTTACAACGTGGCAAAGATCTCGGTTGAACTGTGCTTGTGTCCAAGTGTTTGTAGAAGGTAGAATTGGCAAGTGATAAAAACAGCTATTTGGCTGAGGAGATTTCTAAGCAAACTGTTGAAGGAGCAGCTTGGTTCTTCCTCACTGCACACAGTAAAATACGAGAAGAGAGAAGCTGACTGAGACATGATGGGAACAAGAAACTCAATGGTGGAATTATACCATTTAGCCCCAAAGGTCCATGTTAGATTTGGGTCCCCATTAATCTGACCACAGTCACCCTCAAATCCATCATGGTGCCAATGTCAGTCATGAGTCCAGGTTTTAGAGGCAGCCTGCCAGGGCTTCAGTCCTAACATCCACTGTGAACACTGGCAAGTTACTTAACCTCTGCAAACCACAGTTCCTAAACTTTATCAGTTTAATGACTGAACCTACCTCATCAGGCAGAGGTAACGATTAATTAAGAAAGTAAGACACTGGGCCAGGCGCAGTGGCTCATGCCTGTAATCCTAGCACTCTAGGAGGCCGAGGCAGGTGGATCACTCGAGGTCAGGAGTTCGAAACCAGCCTGAGCAAGAGCGAGACCCCGTCTCTAATAAAAATAGAAAGAAATTAATTGGCCAACTAAAAATATATAGAAAATATTAGCCGGGCATAGTGGTGCATGCCTGTAGTCCCAGCTACTTGGGAGGCTGAGGCAGAAGGATTGCTTGAGCCCAGGAGGGTGAGGTTGCTGTGAGCTAGGCTGATGCCACAGCACTCTAGCCCAGGCAACACAGTGAGA
>CAUYRT010081090.1:0-70917 GCA_963574885.1 Lepilemur ruficaudatus
TTTTTTCTATATATTTTTAGTTGTCCAATTAATTTCTTTCTATTTTTAGTAGAGACGGGGTCTCGCTCTTGCTCAGGCTGGTCTCGAACTCCTGACCTTGAGCGATCCGCCCACCTCGGCCTCCCAGAGTGCTAGGATTACGGGGGATGAACAGATATTTTTCAAAAAAGGAGGAATAAATGGCCAAGAAACGTACCCAAAAATGCTCAACATCGCTAATCATTAGAGAAATGCAAATCAAGACCACAACGCGATTCCACTCTACCCCTGTCGGAATGGCCATTACTAAACAGTCAGAAAGCAACAGATGCCGGCATGGATGTGGAGGAAAGGGGAGACTCAGACACTGCTGGCGGGAACACACATTAGCACAACCTCTGGGGAAAACAGCATGGAGATTTCTCAACTCGAACTAGAAGGAGATCTACCATTTGATCCAGCAATCCCATTACCGGGAACCTATCCAGAGGAAAAGAAGTCATTTTATAAAAAAAGACACCTGCACCCGTATGTTAATCACAGCACAATTTTGCAACTGCAAAGACAGGGAACCCACCTAAGCGCCTGTCAACCGGTGAGTGGATAAAGAAAAGGTGGTGTATATGCACCATGGAATACTACTCAGCCATCAGAAAGAATGAAATAATGTCTTTTTTGGCAACTAGGATGGAACTGCAGGCCGTTATTCTAAGAAGAGTAACCCAGGAACAAAAAAACCAAATACCACAAGTTCTCGCTTACAAGTGGGACCTAAGCAGTGGGTGTCCCTGGCCACACAGAGTGACTTAGTGGACACTGGCGACTCAGAAGTGGAAGGGGGTGTGGGATGACTATTTACCTATGGGGTGCCATGTACACTATTCAGGTGACAGGCATATTAAAAGCCTGGACTTCTACTCTATGTAACAAAGAAACCCTTTGTACCCCCAAATCAACTTAACTTTAAAAGAGAAAAGAAGAAAAATTAATTAGAGAAGTCCTTGTTCAACAAGAACAACTTGTCACATTGCCCTCCGTGTTCAGATAAAATCGCTCATCAAATAAACTCCCACCAGCATAATACAGGGGGGAAAAAAAAAGACAGCTGTCCATCAAGGGGCTCTGTTGGAACAGGGGCGCCCTCTAGCGTTTCAATCTGGAAATCACTCTGCCGGCGAGGCAGACTGATGTATCCCAAACAGGTAGAACAGGGCTTGGCCCTCGTTGCTGAATTGAATTAAGGATCCATTAGGTGTTTAGCACTGGCATAGGCTGCTACCACTTACTCAGCACCTACTGTGTCTGGCTTTGTTGGCATTGCTTCATGGAATCCACGGGATGTCCCGCGAGGCAGTTGCTGTCATGATGTCCACTCTACAGATGGCAAAACTGAGTTTCTGAGAGGCTAAGAGACTTGCCTGAGCCCCACGCTGCATGGCCCAGAGGGGTCAGGAGCCAGGAGAGCCTGACTCCAAGACGCTGCTTTTCCCTCCCGAACTGGACCTTAAAAAGGCATCCACAGCTCAAGTGAGACGAAAACCTCTCATGACGCAAACCGTCCCGTGGCCCAAACCTCAGGCCCAACTCAAATAGCACAAAAATAGCCCGTTCTTCCATTTCAGCCAGAGACATTGCCAAGCCAAAGCCAAAGGAGACCCTCCGCGCAAGCTGAAGCTGCCGAGCTCTGAGATTCGGGAGCTAATCGTAAAGACAACAGTAGCAATGGCGGTTATTTGTGGGCGTGTATCAAGAGCCAGGCACTGCGCTAGAGCTCACGGCCGTGTGTCCCCACGACAGCTTCCGGGACCTGAGCCAGCCGGGTGGCCCATCAGCCCACGTCTACTGAGCACCTACTATGCGCCAGGCACTGGGCCAGGGGCTGGGGTGGGGATTCAGGGAGGAGCGCACAAGCAACCTTCCTGCCTGATGGGCGCTGTGCAAAGTCATCGGATTAGCTCTGCAGTCAGACTTCCCAAGTTCAAATCCCAGCTCTGCCCCTGACGGTCTGTTTCAGGTAGCTAGCCTTCCAGAGGCCCAGTTTTCTGTTTTATCTGTTAAAATAAATAATAATACCCACACCTCAGGGCTGTTGTGAGGATTCACTGAGATGCCACAGGATGAAATACTTAGAGAACGATACAGATTTTTTCGTGAGGATTATCATTACGGGAGGTGATGACAGGCTGGGGGAGGGATGCAGCCCAGTAAACAGATAGCAACAAAGCCTGGGGAGAAAACAGCCGAACTAACCACACTCAGACATTTTTCCATCAAAAACTCTGGCCATGGAGTCAGAGGTGGGGACACGAAGCCCAGAAACCACAGTGGAAAGCAAAGCGGTTTTCCCGTCATTCCACGGGGACCGGGCCACCACCACAGACCCTGCAGGGTGGGGTCTGCACAGGCGAGGGGTTGCGTCCACCGCACAGGAAGACAGTCCTCCGTGTGGTCTCCAGGCTGCTCGGCACCTTCCTGAAGAAGCTGTCAGAAGCCCCAGGTGGGTCTCACGCCCCACAGGCCACCATGGCTTCAAAGCCACGGGGGATATCTGTGACTCCCCAGCGGTTCCCCAGTAATTGGAGGGCCCCCCCTTTGCTCTGGGTGACATGGAGTAGAGGAAGCCTGCCCGGAGCCCGCCTCGCTGGCCTTGGGTGGGCTGCAAAGGCAGCCGGGGAAAGGATGCAGCAGGAGGGGACGGGTCTTTGCCATCACATCAGAGCCCTCCCCAACCCACCCCCCAAAAAGAACCTCTAGATGCTGCACATTCACTCTAAGCCCAGCCCTGTGCCAAGGATACAAATGCACCTTGTCTTAGCTAATCCTCAGCGCAGTCCTGCAAGAGCGGGCTGACCACCCTCATTTACAGATAGGGAAACTGAGGCCTAGAGCAGCAATGTGACTTGACAAAGGCCACACATCCAGTGAGAGGTACAGCTGAGATTCCAGGCCAGGGCTCTCTCGCTGCAGAGCTCTGTTTGGCCCAAAGCAACATCCTTTTGTAACCCTCCCCCCTGCAAGGCCTGAATGCATAAGAAGCTTTCCTACAGGCTGGCAAATCACCTCCATCCTGGGCCTCAGTTTCTCCATCAGAGAAACCAGAAGATCAGACTCCATGAAGTAGTTAAAATGATACAGAGGGAGGCTTGGGTTCAGATACAGGCTCTAACACTTCCTAGATGTAGATCTCAGAAGAGCTGCCTAACCTCTCTGGGCCTCGGTTTCCCTAACTGCAAAATGGGCGTAATGATGAGACCTACCCAACAGGGGTTCTGGTTAGGACACAACGAGACACCCATGAAAAGCATGTAGTACGGGCCCAGGACTTTGTGAATGCCCAGTAGGAATGGTGGTGATGGTGACTACTGTTAGTATTAATTATTAATTGTTATTATTGCTATTGCTGGAATTGATCTACCCAGGCAAACAGCTTGATCTGATGCCCCGGCAAGGCTACAGGCCGTGGGCCCGGCTGGCTGGGTTGTCTGCACAACAAAGGAGATTGAGTAACTCGCAGCAGCCATGGCAGAGGCGGCCACCAGCTACGGACGGATACTAATGATTTGAAGCAGAAACTTAATCTCCCTCCCCCACTTCCCAGCTGACGCTGGGCCGGCACAGGGCTTGTCAGCGAGGGTGGTTTCTTCCCCCAGAACAGAAATGCAGCTACCCCGGAAGGGCTCGGGCCACCAAGAGGAAGCCACCAACATCCGACCAACCGATGACAACTTCGCAGAAGACCCGCTGCAGCCCGTGCTTGGCCCCACTTCCGAGAAGCTGACACAGGACATAACCCGAAGTGTGAATGAAGACTGAAGGCTGAGAGCGACCGTGCCCGTGGCAAACACCTGGAACACCCCTGAATGTCCAAGCACAGAGCCTGGCTGAGAAACCAAAGCTGAGACAAGTGGGAATACTAAACAGCCACTAAGCATCACGTGTACAAAGCGTCTCCAAATGACGTGGCGGATGTTCACGCCGCGTGTGCACCTAGCTCCCCTCCGCTCACTTGGTGGGCAGGTGGGAGGCCCGGCTCACACGCGAAACTTCAAGTGGTGAAATACAGTCTGGGATCCCGGATTGGATCCTGGAACAGAAAAAGGGCGTTAGTGAACAAAACCGGCGGAAGCGGAATGACGCAGGGTTTCTCAGCCTTGGCGAGAGTGACATTTTGGCCGGGATCATTCTTGGTGGTGTTGAGGGGAGGGGTGGGGGGCTGTCCTGTGCACTGTAGCATGTCGACCCCCACCCACCCAATGCCGGCAGCACCCCCAGACTCAGTGCCACCGGAAGTCAG
This sequence comes from Lepilemur ruficaudatus, assembly GCA_963574885.1. NCBI lineage: Eukaryota > Metazoa > Chordata > Mammalia > Primates > Lepilemuridae > Lepilemur > Lepilemur ruficaudatus. Next base: position 4,274 of record CAUYRT010081090.1, read on the forward strand.
TCCGGAGGTTGGTTAGTAGTGATGCGCCCCTGTAAGTGTCTTACTTTCGATGAATGAACCATGGTTTTATGTTAACGTTAGGGGAACCGGGTGAAGGGTGTCCAGGAACTCACTCTACTGTCTTTGCAATTTTCCTAGTAATCTAAGAGTATTCTAAAGTAAGTCACTATGGAAAATAGTACGAAGGTTGCTCGGAAAATTGCAAACAGACCCAGCAATCCCTTTTCTGGGTATACACGCACAGAAAATGAAGCTGGTTCCCCCATAGACGTATCTGCATGCTCACGGTCACTGCAGCACTGTTCACGATAGCCAAGTGTGGAAGCAATCTAAGTTTCCAGCAGCAGATGAATGGATAAGGAAATTGTGGCATACACGTAAACAATGGAGTATATTATTCAGCCTCAAAAAGGTAGAAGATCCCGTCATTTGGGACCATGTGGATCCACCTCGAGGACATCGTGCTAAGTGAGATAAGCCAGGCACAGAAAGACAAATACCGCCTGATCTCACATCTGGAATCTAACAAGGTCAGATACACAGAAACAGAGTAGAATAGAATGGTGGTGACCGGGGACAGGGAGGCGGCAGGGGAGGGGGCGAAGAGGAGATGATGGTCAGAGGGTACAAAGTTGCAGCTATGTAGCATGACTATGTCTAGAGATGCAATATGCTGACTACAGTTAAAAGTAGTGTATACTGGAAATTTGCCAAGAGAGTAGATTTCAGGAACCATTTTAATAAAACGGCAACTATGTAACATATAGCTACGTTAATTTGCTCAACTGTAGCAATTATGTCACTATGTGTATACATCTCAAAACATCAAATTGTACACTTCAAATATATACAATGTTTTTAAAGTTTATTTAAAAATTTAGGGTAACCGGAGGAAGAATGTTGCGGGGGGGGGATTGTTTTAGACAGAGGGGTCAGGGAAGAACTTGGTGAAGAGGTGGCATTACAGAGCCCTGAGGGTAGGGAGGAGGGACCCAGGCTGAAGAAATGATGGTTGAAGGCATGTTCACAACTACAGGAAGCTACGGGGTATGGGGAGGGCTGGCCACCCTCACTTTGGCTCTGTGCAAGAGCTCATGGTTAGTTGGTCACTATGAATCAGGCAGTGGCTTCCTGGGAAACAGGAGAAGCTAACATTCTCTGAGCAGCTTTCGGGTTTCAGAAACAAGCCAGAGATTTCACAGGAATCGTCCCAACAAGTAAATGAGGAAGGTGATGTAGCCCCATTTTGCAGATGAGGAAGCTGAGGTTAAGGACGCTGGAGTGGACTGCCTGAGGCCACACCGTTTGTCACGATCGATTTTCAAAACCTGTGGGCTTTTCATGTTCCCAAGCTTCCCTGGGAGCTCAAGGAGCAAGGGTTTCCAGCCTAACGCTATGGACACAAAGGCTAATCCAGGACCCTGGTGTTGTTACACGGGGTCTGGGCTGTCTTCAGTGACGCAAAGGGACAGAGAAATTGTGGATAATTTGCAAAGTGGGTGACCAAGTGGAAATCTGTCCCAGCACCGCATCTAGAAAAGACTCCCTAACCTGCCTCACCGCGTCTCCTCAGATGGTCAGATGGAGAAACTGAGGCCCAGAGAAGAAAGATTTCCCCAAGGTCACATAGAGAGTTGGGGCAAAGCCAGTGGACGAGCCGCAACTCTGTCTGCTCCACAAAGTTCCCCCTGCGAGGCTGAGAGCATCCTCTCCCCACCCAGCCAGCCAGGCTGGGTTCATGCCCACTGCTGACCCTGCCTGGGGGCATGCCCTGTGCTCTCCTTCCTCACAACACCCAGCCCAGCCCTTCACACATGCTGTTCCCTCTGCCTGGCACACGCTTCCCCCAGCCCCTATCCCGGCATCGCCTGCCAGCTCCTACATACCCTCCAGCACCCAGCTTCCTTGGGGAGGCTCTCCTGGGCCCCCTGCCCCTGTGACACCACATCCCCCAAAGCACCGTGCACTGCTCCTATCATAAGACACACGTGGTCTCTGTTCTAGCTCCTCGGGTGAAGTCCATGCCCCCGCCAGACCGTAAGTTGCGCAGGTCAGGGGACGCATTTGTCTTGCTCACCCCGGTGTTCCGAGTGTGTGACTCTAGCTCCAACTGCTGCTGGTCAGTGTGTGTGTCGTACGAACATACGATTGTAGCTGTTAGTTGATGTGCTCAGCACCCGGCTTTAAGTTCCTAGGGATGGGGACCGTATCTTAGTAACTCTGCAGCCCCCCTATGGAGCCTGGAGCCTGACACACAGCCAGGCATAGCCAGGACCACAGAATTCAAAAATACAAACGATTACGGGAGACTTGCCAGCTTTGTGCTCTCCTGGATTTCAAAGTTCTCTACAACGTACGTACGTGATTTTTGCAATTAAAAAAAAAAAAAAAAAGAATCAATCAATGTTGCCTTAAGTTTACTGTATGAGAATGCTCAAATGTCAATAATCGAAGGATATAGAGCAGGAGGGTCTCTTGCTTTTCAACTGCCCCAGAGGACAGGGGAGGGAGGGGAGATGCCGGGGGAGAGGCGGCTGAAAGACAATGTTCCCTAAAGTTGTATTTTTAGGAGCTCTGGAAAATTCCTTGGGTGAGAAGGCATTTGAAGTATTTGCAAACATTCAGCAAAGGGAAAAATTATATCTCCCAAGACTTTCCCTTCTCGGCGTTTTCAACCCAGTGGCAAATATTCTGGACAATTCTGAGACCAGCCCATGACAATTCCTTGAGAAGCCCCTCTGTTCACAGAGCCCTGACAAACGTCACATAACCCACACTCACCTACGCCCACCCCTTAGTTTCACAGATGAGGAAACAGAAACCAGAGAGGGGAAGCAACTTGCCCAGGGACACACGGCAAATCGGTCTCAAGAGGCAAAACGAGATTTGAAAAGCTCTTTATACTCCACAAAGCACTTCCACACATGGGTCCTGATGGTAGCATTTCACCAGAGAAAAAAGTTTTGGCTTTTTTCTCCTTTAAATAGAGAAGAAAGAATGCCATGTGGGGGTTCCAAGTTTTACTTCTGCTGAGTAAGTTCAGAAAAAGGGAAATAAAATCTATTATTTTCGTCTCACAAAAGACATTTTCACAGGGTCTCACACACACACAAAGGCAAGAGGGATGTAATTTCAGAATAAAGAATAGTCCTTTAAATCAAAGAAATGTCGCTTTCTGGAAAACCCACTAACGCGGTGGTTCTCGTTTTTCTTGTTTTCCTGAGAGCTCTCTGGGGCCGTGGATACACAAGCCTGTGCAGACCCCGAGCTCTTCCCACAAACAAAACGCTTCACCCCTCTCCCCAGCACGCCCTCCTCCCGTAACCAGTACCATGGCTCAAAGAAAACAGAGAACTGCTAACCGGACAGAGCCAGACAGCACAGTTGGCAAGAAGCAGGGGAGAGGAGGAAGGAGGTGCCAGGGTCCTGGAGCCCGCACTCACCCAGAGGCACTGCACGAGCTTCAGCAAGCCGGGGCAGTAGTAATACTCCATTTCTGGCGCCCAGGGGTTACGCCGTGAGCACCACACACGCTTCCAGTTTTCCTCCGGCGGGGGCGGCTCTTCCCACTCCGCTCGTCATGCCGGAGTCAAGTTCAAGGCGGCATGAATCATTCAGATGCCGGCCGGCGGCCAGCGGACAGGCAGACAGCCCGCCGATGCCACGGCTGCCTCTGGGGAGGAGGAGCTCAGCTCGGGCCCCTGAGCACCGCCCTGAGCATCTCCGGTGGCTTGTCCAGCTGGGCGGGTGCAGGGGTGTCCCCTCCCGAAGCCCGTTGCCCGGATCCTCGCCCATCCGCAGGAGCCCGGGACGAGGCCGTTTTGTCACTTGTGCGGCAGGAGGAGTGAAGATGAGGCCCAGGAACCGAGTGTGTGAGTGTGTGTGAGCGTGTGTGTGAGTGTGAATGTGTATGTGAGCGTGTGCGTGAGCATGTCAGTGTGTGAGTGTGTGTGTGAGTGTGTGTGTGCTTCCAGGCGGGTGTCTGTGCGTGTGTGCAAGTTCGTGTGGGTGTGTGCATACGAGTGTTTCCAGTGTGTCTTGTGCGCGTGTGGATGCGTGAGCACATACAGCTGTCCCGTGCGAGCGTGTGAATGCGTGTGTGTGCATGCGAGCACCAAACCACACGCCAAGAGGGAGGCCCTACCATCCCCGAAAGGGAAGGAAATAAACCAACTCAGGGTCGCACCAGTTCACACGGGGCCCTCTGACATCAGTGATGTCCCTTTGGACCTCAGATGAGCTCCTGAGCCCCCCGGGAAGGAGGGCCTGGTTATCTCTGTTTTACAGAAAAGGAAACTGAGGCCCGGAGAGAGGCGGAGGGATTTAGCCAAGGTCACACGGTGAGTTGATAACTAAGCCAAGGCTGGAACCCAGACCCCCGCTGTGAGTCCTGGTCCACGCACTCCCGTGGAGGGCCTGCCCGGCGCGGGGGGGGGCTGCTGAGGGAGGGAGGGACCAGCCCCCAGAGTCACCAGCTGCCAGGTTCGCTAGGGGCGAAGGGAGCTTCAGTTTTGAGAGATTAAAAATGCAAATTACAGCACACCTAGGGCCAGCCCTAGGCAACCCTTCTCGGATGTTTGCTCCAAAAGGGCATGGTTTTGGCCAGTCTCCAGCTTTCTGCCCCTCAGTCGCCCTCTCTGCAAAATGGGATGGATTGCCCCTGTGTTGCAGGGGTTGGGGCATGGCGTGGTAGAGTAATACCAAACCTCTAGCAGCGTTAGCATCTCCGCTGTCTGGAGGAGGAAGACGAAGCTCAGAGAGACAGAAGCAGTTGCCCGAGGTGACCGGCCGGCCACTGAGCAGTGAGGTGGTGATTCTAGCCCAGGCCTGGGGCCCCTGCGCCCTACTCAGCACCGGCCCCTGCGGGCCGAGGCCACAGCCCAGACTGAGCACGGAGCACTCAGTAAAGGAACCTGCGCTGCAGCGGCTTCAGAGAGGGGCAACGTGGGGCAGGCAGGGACGGGCACACCCAGGCCCCAGCCTGGGAAGCTCTGCCCACCGCCCGCTGGGACACCCTGAGCTCATCCGTGCTGCAAACCTGGGCCCCACAGCCCGGCACCAGCAGAGCAGCTCACAGGAAACCCACTTGAACTCGGGGAGGGGACGCTGGGCACAGCCGCTGGGGAAACCACAGGCCAACTCCAAAGCTGTGCCCAAGTAGGCCTGCGGTCTCAGCGACGCTCAGCCCCACACCCGGCCAGCCTGGGTCTCAGCGGCTCGCTCCCCGACAGGCAGCCCAGGGCCGGTCCCAGAGACGGCACAGCCAGGGCCTGGCAGCACAGTCGGAAGGCGGGCCCTGCTCCCTGGCTGGCAGGACAGTCGGAACACTGAGTCCTGCAGATGGACTCAACTTACAGCCCAAGGCCTGGGCCCTCTGCCTCCAGGCATGATTCTGTTTGAGTGTTGTTTTTTGGGGGAGAAGGGGGACAGCGTTTTATTTGACCGGGTTACCAGCATGTAAGCATCAGGAGACCTGCACGTGGCAAGGCAGACTTCCGGCCCACAGCCCTGCATTCCTGCACGGGGACGAGGGCAGGGGCTGCCAGGGGACCGACTCTGCCACATCCCTCCCACTCCCGGCGGCAGCACGGGCATCTGAAATTAGGACCCGCTAAGAGCCCAGGCAGCTTACCCATTCCTCACGGCCTCCCTGTGGAACTACTGTGTGCCAGGCCCTGCATTAGGAGCTGACACTACCCATCCAGGCCAGCAGCCTCACTTCTTGGCTTGGCCTTCAATGCCCTTTGCCACAGGGCTGCCACCTTCTGTCCCGGTGAAACCATTCCTCAACCATGCGTGGAGGCTCAGGCCCCTGCCGGCAGTGTCCTTTCTCCTTGTGGAAACAACCACCCTTGAAGCTCAGTGCAAACAGCAGGAAGGAGTCACTGAGCGCCATCTTTCAGGTGCAGTGGGAGGTTTTGGTGATGAGAGCCTGGCCTCCCCACAGGGCTGGGAGCTCCCCGCGGGCAGGGCGGAAGTCCCAGGGCCTGGCACCAGCCCAGTGCTACGTAGGTGCTCTGCAACCATTCCCTGAGAAGCAGAGACTCCCCGGGTCTCCCAGCAGCGGCGCCATGCACAGAGAAGCCATCCATGGATCATGGCTGATCAATCAGCAAGGGCGGACCTACTGTGTGCAGGGCCCTGGGTCAGCCACCACCAAGAGCCCACGGAAGCCAAACACGTGCCCCTGTCTTCACACAGGTGACGGTCCCCTGAAAGGTCAGGGCACAGACAGAACAAAAGGCTATCCAGAGGGGAAACTGAGACCCAGGGAGGGATGGCATGTCTCACAGATATAGCCCTGGGTACAGGGGAAGGGTCTGGATGGAGTCCAATTGCCTTGTCCCAACACTAGCTAGCTGTGTGGTATTGGGCTGGTTATCTGACCTCTCTGCGCCCCAGTTCCTCCATGGAAAATAAGGACGATGACAATGTCTGCCCCACAGGTCACCAGGAGGCATGATTAAGGTCACACATGTGAAGTGCTCAGAGCCCAGTACACGGGAAGGGCTCACGACACCTTAGCTGTCACTGCCTGGTGGCATATCGACCTCAGCCACCCTGGCTGGCAGGGCAGCAAGAGGAGCCGAAGCTGGGGCCAGCCCATCAGGAAGGGGGTTATCTGCCCCAAACAAGACATCCTGAGCCTATCCCAGGACAGAGCCACCCACAGGGGCCTAGGGGTGTTATCAACTGGAGAACATTTGAAATCACTTAAAACACACAACTGGAAAAAAAAAAAAAGGCGGCACATTTTTCAAGCTCTCAGTGCCAGCCTGACCAGGCAGCTGCCCTCCAAGCCCCAGTCCACGGTCCCCACCACGTGGGGTCAAGGAAGAGAGGTCCCAGCAAGAAGGAGCCCCCAGCCCAACGCTAAACATGGAGTCCTGACACTCACCACCCCGCGGATGCGTCAAAACCGCTGCGCTCCGTGGAAGACGCCAGACACCACAAACACACCGACAGGAAGCGCCCAGGACGGGGGAGTCTAGAGACAGACAGCAGATGGGCGGTTGCCAGGGGCCGGCAGAGGAGGGGGGCGACTGTTGATAGGTACAGAGTTTCTTCCTGGGTGATGACAGTGTTCTGGAAGGAGACAGTGAGAGCTGGGCAAGTCCATAAATGTGCTAAACAGTGTTAAATGGTACACCTAAAACAGTGAATGTTACAGTGTGTAAATTGCATCTCAATAAGCTATTGGAGGAGGAGGAGGAAGAAGAGAGGAAGAGGAGGGGGGCAGCCATGGAAAAGACTGGGGAAAGACAGGGCAGCAAGAGAGAAGACCCTCTCCCTGGCCCTGGGCATGGGCACAACCCAGTTGGTGACCCTTGACTGAGTCCCTACAAGGAGCCAGGGGCTGAGCTATCAAGACCAGGATTTGCACTCAGGCCTGCGTCAAATCCCAGCTCTGGTCCTGCTAAATGACATCATCCTGGACAACCTCCACCTCCTCTCTGTGCCTTGGTTTCTTCAGATGTAAAATAAGGCTAACAACGACAGCACCAGGTCAGGCGCGAAGGCTCACGCCTGTAATCCTAGCACTGTGAAAGGCCGAGGCGGGAGGATCGCTTGAGGTCAGGAGTTTGAGACCAGCCTGGGCAACACAGCAAGACCCCGTCTCTACAAAAAATAGAAAAAATAGCCAGGCATGGTGACGTGCACCTGTAGTCCCAGCTACTCAGGAGGCTGAGGCAGGAGGATCACCTGAGCCCAGGAGTTTGGGGTTGCTGGGAGCTATGATGATGCCACTGTACTCTAGCCTGGGTGACAGAGAGAGATCCTTTTTCAAAAAAAAACAAAAAAACAACAATAATGACAATAATTTCCTCCCTGGAAGGGCTGTCATAAGGGAGAGGTGAGATGTCAGAAAAGCACCCGGCAGGTGGCAAGTGCTCAATCAAGTAAAGCCTCAAGGAGTTAGGTGTGGAGAGTTAGGGACATGAGTGAGGCAGAATGAGGCAGGAATCTTGCCCTCAGGGAGTTCACAGTCTACAGCAGAGAAGTACCTGGGAATAAGTTATAGCACTGGAGGCTACAGGGCCCGGGTCAGAGGAATTCACAGGAAAGGGTACAACCCAGGAGGGCTTCTTGGAGGAGGTGGCATGACTGAGGCTTGAAAGGTGACAAAACATTCCTCTTCTTAAGAGACCCTGAGTTCAAGTACAAGACTCAGCATTTCTAGAAGTGCATCTGCTTAAGTCAGAAATGCTGTTTCTCTCTCCATAAGGTTCTCATTATGGGCTAGCCATATCCCAGATACATATGTCCCCCACATTCCTTTCAAGAAATAAAACAAAAACGATTTTTTCCCCAAAAAAGATATTTTTTCAGAAGAGAAACATTGTCAGTGAAGATAAATGGGGCAGCCAGGGCTGTGAAGGCTGCAGAGGAACAGCCCTAGCTCAGCTGGGCAGCTCTGATGTCAGGCTCGTAAAATAGAAAGTGACCAGATGGGGAACAGCGCAGAGGGACACACGTCCCAAAATTAGTGAGCTGCATAAAAAGAAACTCTAAATGGTCATGCAAAACTTGGGTCTTTCAGGTTTGGAGTGAAGGTCCTAATTGCAGAAGGGGCTAAAAGTTAAGGAAAAAAAGCAAACGCGCACACGAGATCGCCTCCATCCTGCCCTCTTGTGGTCATTTCTGAACACTGCACAGGGAAACTGGAGCCTTGTTTACCCTGGGAGGCGGATGGGGCGGAGACACTGAGAGCCCTGGACCGAGCCCGTCCTGGGGCACCTGCCCACTGTCTGGGCCCAGGCCACGTCCCTGTCCCTTCACTTCCTCAAGCCTCAGCGTCCCACGGGCCAGGATTCAGTGCAATCACGCGTGTAAAACAAGACCCCCGACGTGTGTGAACCAGAGGCAGCGGCTGTGCCCCGACCGCGTGGGGAGACTTCACGTTACAACCAAGATCCTCAGCTCTGCTGGAAAAGCTGGATGATCCAGCCAACCACGCTGGGCCAGGCTGGGCTGGGAGGCAGCGGCACCTCCCTCTTTCCTCCGCGTTCATCACTCAATCCCGTCCCTGCCAGGCCGGGCCTCTGGGTGTAGCTCCTGGCGGAGAATCTAGAGGCCTCATGCCTGCAAATCTGGACTCAGAAACCCCGAGGGGCCCAGGATGCCTCTGTGGGAGGCCTGGCGCTTACGAACCGCCATGTGTGTGTGGGGGGGCGGATTCCGAGCCTTGTCCTCGGACCTCTGTCCCCAGACTAAATTCTCCATTTCCCCTCTGGCTGGGCCCTCCTCTCTGCCCAGCGAGAACATGGGGGTCCCCTCCCAGGGACCACGTGGCGGAGATAGCACGTCCCGGCTGCAGCACAAGCTGCCCAGCCTCCCCCTGCCTGGGCTGCACCTCCCTCCCCTCCGCCGGGCCAACTTCTACCCACCCGTCAAGACCCAGCCGACGCTGCACCTCTGGGCTGCCCTGCGACCAGGCCAAAGAAAGGCTTATCCGTCCCTCCTCCACCGGTTGGTTAGCGGTGCACGTGTCTGCCTTCCCTACCCGGCTGTTGACTCACCGGCTCACTCACTCAACAAATATTTATTGAGCGTCAACTCTGCGCTAACGACCCCCAGTAAACAAGAGAGTCAAGGGCCCCCCGTGATCCCGTGGTTCTTACCTGGGGGGGGGGCAGACAAGAAACCAGCAAACAGAGCTCCTGCTCTGACGGGGGGACAATACTGCCCGTAACGATGGGTGTGTGCCAGGGACAGAGGGGAGCGGGACACATTCACAGACACGTGATGTCAGGGAAGGCCCCCCCCCACGGAGGGGCCACATTTGAGCTGGGAGATGCCATAAAAAGAGGCTTACTGAGGTGCCCTGGCCATCGCAGGGGAGCCCAGCCTCCGAGTCAGCCCGGCCCAGGCACCAGAGGATTCCAGCCCCAGCTGTCCCCAGCAGAGAAGAGCTGTCCCCAGGGAGCCCTGCTTGATTTTGTGGCCGGCAGAATCCACGACCGTATCACACCACTAAGTTCTGGGCTGGGTCCTTACAGCGACAGACAACTGGACCCCAGGAATTACTTCTTTACTTTTCTTCTCCCCTTCAGGCCACTGCCTTGGTTTTATACAAACACCTCCCCAAAACACACACACACACAAATCAAAGCCCCAGAGCCCCGGTCCCCAGACTGTGATGCATCACGTGGGCGTCTCTAAAAAATACCGGTGCCCAGAAAGATCCCAGTAGAGGACCATCCTACAAAATACCTGACCAGGGCTCCACACAGCTGCCAAGGTCATCAAAAACAAAGAAATTCTGACCCCTGGATGGGATCTCAGCATAGAAAACGGACATTACGTTACAACTAAGGGAATCTGAATTCACTATGAACTTTGATTAGTAAGACCGTATCGATATTGGTTCCCTGGTGGTAACGAACATACCACACTAATGCACGATGTTAATAACAGGGGAAACTGGGTGAGGGCATAGGGAAACTCTCTGTGGTATCTTCTCAAGTTTTCTATAAATCTAAAGCTGTTCTAAAAATTAAAGTCTATTTCCAAAATATCAATGCCCAGGCCCAGCCTCTAATCATTCCGATTTCTGGGATGTGATGTGGGCACTAAGGTTTCGAAAAGCTCTCCCATTGATCCTAATGTACAGCAAAGTTTGCAGTTTGGAAGAAAAAAACCTGTCTTGAGAAGCCTGGAAGATAGTTATAAGTAGCCAAGAAGAGATTTAGAAATAGATAAAAAGGCTTTGGCTTGTTGAACCATATATATAATAAATTCTGCGGCTCTTAGAATATTTCTGAGATTTGCAGTAACATGTAAAGCCTTCCAAAGCATGTTCTGGGGTGTGTGTGTGTGTTTGGCAGCACATGCCTCTAAGCCAGGGTTAGCAAATATCTGACACTCCTATCTCCACCCTCCCTGACCCATGCTCTTGGCAAACATCACTAATCAATTATAGCACCATCTCCCTCTGGGCCTGGATGTTGTCTCAGAGTCCTTCTCAACACACTGTAACACTTGGGCATTATCCATCAGCTGGAGCTGGCGCTCCAGATAGTCTATGTCCCGCCCTTACTGACCAGGTGGTGGGTGGGGCCATCTGAGTAAATCTGATTGGATGTTTAGCCCCAGGGTTCCTATGGTCACGGAAGCAGCAGCCAATGGCAGTGCAGCTGTTGGATTCCCAGGCGTGGAGGGAGCCCACAGCTGAGCCGTCGCCCGTCCCCCCCACCAAGGCACGACCATTCCCACGGCTTGGCTTCTTTGTGCCTGCTGCAATCCACCTGTTCCTCACTGGCCCAGCCCCTCCCAGTCTCCTCCTCCTCTGGCCTCCAACGTGCCCATCCTCCCAGCCCAGCCGACACAGGCCAGGGAACGCGGATGTCACCCACCAAGTTCCCCGACTACAATCCAGTGCCTCTCTCCGTCTTCTGCATCAGAACCGCTCACCCAGACACCTCTTCGTAGCTGACCAGGTGAGTGTCTCCCTTCACATGGCAGCATCCCGCCTTTCTGACCACGTGGGCTGGCCACCACCACAGAGACGGTGAGGATGACTCCCAGTTCCAGAAAAAAACCTAGGCTCCAACTGATGGAGCGGCACCTGGAACCTGGATCCTGACGTCCTAAACTCACATTTAACGCAAAATGCTGCCACGGAGTATTAGGCAGCATTGCCCTGGAAAAAGGCACAGAAGGCCACGCACTTCCAACAAAGCCCCAACTGAACCAAGCGTTAGCGGGGAGCAACCGGCCCCTCATGCACTGGTGATGGGATGTACACAGGGACAACCGTCATCAGAATATAACAGGCTAAACCTACCGACACGGAACATACTCAGTGCCTACCATCCAGCAATTCTACCCTTGACTACACATGTGACGGGTGTAAGTACTGATGGCCACCAAGACACAGGACAGGGAGAGCATCACTATCTGCAATAGGCCCAAACTGGAGAAACGCAAATGTCCCGCAACCGCAGAACAGATACATTGTGGGCTGTGCTACACTCACGTAACAGAACACACGCAGCGATGAGAAAGTACAGATTATTGCTGCACGCACAACACGGCTGGATCTCACAGTCGTCCGCCTGCCCAAAGAAAGCCAGCCACAAAAGAGATCACACAGTAGGATCCTACCTTACGATGGTTAGAACAGGCAGATCTAACTACAGTGCTAGGACTTAGAGCACTGGCCCCCTCTCGGCCTGAGAAGGGACTGGAGGGGACTTTCTAGGGGCCCGGGAATGTTCCGCCCTGCCATGAAGCAGGGTGGCCGTGCAGGTGTGTGCATACGCAAAGACACTCCAAGCCGCACAGCTGGGACTGGACCAGTGCACTGCACTGTATGTGAATCACACACCGACAAGAAGGAAACGTGCAAAGCCTCCCAATTTGGGGGAGCACTGGGTTAAACCGAACTAAGCATGTTTTCTTCGCTGGAAAGGCCCAAAGTCTTTTAAATTCCAAGGACCGCCGTGAATCTCAACAATGAGAGGCAGTGATCAGTCTCCCGAATGATTTGACCACAGAGCACACCGTCTTTCTCCACCTCTCACCCGCGGCCCTCCTGGATGTCTTCGGTGACCCGCAGTGGGCGGGATGTAGTGATCTGGTGGCGTCCCCTCCGGGGAGAGGCTTCCAGTGTCCGATCTGGCTTTCAGAAGGACGCCCAGAGGCCACGCTGGGCATGTGACGTCACCCTTCTCCGACTCTGTTAAATGGGGAATGGTGGGTGAGGACTGGATGGGGACAGGGGCGGGGGTGGGGACCTCCAGTGCCCGCAACCCCTCACAGCTCCGCGAGGGCACCTGCATGCCAGGATAGCTGCCCAGTCCCCCAGGGAGGCTTTGCGAGGGCAGCGGATGTCTCTGTCATTCATTCATCAGTCTCCTGCCAGCCACTCAGCACCCAGCTGGGCGCTCCCCCAGATGGCGTGGCCGAAAGCTAATCCAGCCATCCTTCCTTGGTCAACCGAGGATCCTGCCCCCAGGAGACGCCCTTTCCCCTCCCCAGCAGCGAGGCCACAGTCCAAGTGTCTCTGTTTCTTCACTGTGTGTTCTAGAGCCAGTCACCTCACCTCTCTGAGCATCAGGTTCAGAATCCCTAAATGGGCATCTTCTTGGCACCTCAGGATACAGGGAGGTCACTTGGGAAAAAGTGCCAGGAAATGGAGCTCACTGGGTCTCATAAGAGCTCTGTGCCTCGGTTTCTTCCTCTACAACATGGGGACCATGAAGGGGGATAATGGGATAGTGTTCGCACAGTGCTCAGCACAGTGTCTGTCGCACAGACACTCAGTATCCAATGCACAGCCGTGGCAGTGACGGCAAACACTTACAAAGCACCTGCTACGCGTCAGGCACTGCTCATAGTGCTTTACGTGCACAAACTCATCTAACCTCGCTGCTTTTCTAACAAGTAGGCTCTACTATCATCATGCCCGTTTTACAGATGGGGAAACTGAGGCACAGAGATGTCGATCCAGTCAAGATCACGTAGCTGATAAGTAGTGGAGCTGGGATTCAAACCCAAGCCATCTGGCTGAGTACAAATGAGCTCCTTCTGTCTGCATATTACACTTCAATTTAAAAAAAAAAATCACTTTCCAGGCAACAAAAGAAAAAGTAGGTAGATAAACTGGACTTCACCAAAATTAAAAACTTTTGGGCATCAAAGAACATAATCAAGAGAGTGAAAAATTAACGGACAGGAGAAAATACTTGTAAATAATATCTCTGATATGGATTACTATCCAGAAAATATATTAAATATTTTTATTGTGTATACAATATCCCTACAACTCAACAACAACAAGGAAAAAAACCTGATTCAAAAACGGGCAAATAACTCGAGTAGATATTTCTCCAGAGAAGGTGCACAACTGCTCACGAGGCACATGGAAAGACGCCCCGCATCCTTAGCAATCAGGGAAATGAAGATAAAAACCACGATGAGCCGCCGCATCACACCCATTAGGATGGCTACTATGGAAAACAGACAGAGAAAAAGTCAGAAAGTAACACGTGTTGACAAGGATGTGGGAACAGCCAGAACCCACCTGTGCTGCGGGTGAGACTGTGTAACAAAACGGCACAGCCGCCTTGGAAAACGGGTCGGTGGTTCCTCAAAAACTTAAACACGGAATTGCCATGTGATCGAGCAATCCCAATCCTGGGAACAGACCCCAAAGAACTGAACACGGGGACTCAGACAGTTATGCACCAATATTCACAGCAGCGTTATTCATAGTAGCTGGAAGGTAGAAACAGCCCAAGTGTCTATCAACCAAAGAATGGATGGACAAAACTTGGCAAACACAAACAATGGAATATTATTCAGCCTTAAAAAGAAAGGAACCCTGATTCACGCTGCAACAGAGAAGGACCTTGAAGACACCGTGCTGAGTGACACATGCGAGTCACAAAAGGACAGCTGTTGTGTGGTTCCGTTTACGTGAGACATCTGCAACGGGGAAGTTCACGAGACAGGAAGCAGAACAGAGGTTGCCAGGGGCTGTGGCGGGGAGGGGGAGTTAGAGTTTACCGGTACGGTTTCTACTTGGATGATGGAGAAGTTCTGGAATTGCTAGCGTTACAGCTGTACAACGTTACGAATGTACTTGGTGACACTGGATTGTATGCTTAAAATGGGTGAAGTGGTAGATTTTATGTTACTTATGTTTAACCATAATCACACACACAAAATTTTTTTAATGGTCTTGCCCAGATTGCTGCAACATCCTCACCGGTCTCCCGACCTCCAGCCGCCTCTCCACAATGCCCACCAGAGGGCGCTCCACACCTCACCTCGGATGGTATAAAACCTGGGCCACAAATTTCCCGGCTCCTCTTCAGTGCCTCCTGTGGCCATAAAACCAAGCCCTTTATTCTGACCCTGCGGGTCACCCTCTCCCTCCAGCCCCAGTGACATCATCACCATCATCATCCCTAAACAAAACAAGTCCCAGGACCTTTGCACTTGCTGTTCCCCCTGCATGATGCTCTCCCTCTGATACTTCCACACGGCTGAGCCCTCCTCAAGTCTTAGCTTCTATGTCACCTCCTCTGAGAAGCCCTCCCTGACCGCGTAATATCAATCAGCCCCAATTACCCTCTCCCAGTCACTTTTGATTCCTAAGACCCCATTTGCTTTTCTTCATAGCACATGGTAACATCTGAAAGCCTCTCTTTTGAGTCTGGCTACCTGCCTCCTGCCTGTCTCCCCACACGACAGCACGAGCTCCAGGAGGGTAGGGACCACACGTGTCTGTTCACTGCCGCACCTGAGGGTCAAGAGCAGCACACAACACATAGTAGGTGCTCAATGAATGTTTGCTGGATGCGTGAATAGGTGAAGAGTCAAGTGAATGAACAGTATTTATCATCCTGGGTTATATAATTGCTTATTTAAAGTCTATGAATGTGAGCAATTTGAGGACAGAAACTTATTCACCTTTTATTTTAGAACTTTGTATGAATTAGTAACTGGGTAGAAGATGGATGGATGGATGGATGGGTGGGTGGATGGGTGGATAAGTAGATGGGTGGATGGATGGATGGATGGACAAATGGATGGGCAGATGGATGGATGTGTGGATAAATAGATGAATGGGCGGATAAATGGGTAGATAAGTGAGTGAGTGGGTTGACTGATTAATGGGTATCCGGATAGATGTTTCTATGGCAGATGAAAGGTGAGGGTTCCAAGCCCAAGAATAGGATGAATTTTTTGCATAAAGGCTTCTCCAGCTCAGAGAATGGCTGTTGTATCTGGGTTTGACCATGACAGTGTAGTATGGAGAATGAAGTACAGACGTGGGAAATTTTTCCTGATCCACCCAGCCCTCCACCCTAAATTCCTCCTTTGAACTCATCCTCCAAGCTTCAGGCTGCCCAGAGGCCTGACCTCTGCCATTGCTTCTGACTGGATGAATCGTAACTCTGCTGATGTGACTTTGCCCTCCCCCGGTCTCTGAGCTTCTGGAGAGCTGGACCCTCCTACATTACCCACTTTGTATTGCCAATGCATTGTCCAGTGCCAGACAGGCAGTCATTGCTCAGGAAATACTCGCTGCAAAGCCTCAGGTAGAGGCAGACCATGGGCAGACCAGCCCTGGCTTTCTCTTTCACCAGCTCTCTAACCGTGGATGAATCACTTGATTTTTCTGATCTCCTGGAGCCTCCACTATTTAAAACACTTTGTGCCTACCATACAAGAAGCTCAATAAATGTTTACTGGTTGTTTAAATAAATGCCATGCATTTTTCTGGAAATGGACCACAGTCTGGGAAAAGATGTCCCTGAAGTCTTCTGGCCTGAACTTTGTATTTTGAGAAGAAACACTGTGGTTCCCTCTATATCCCTTTCATTCAGCAAACACTCAACACAACACTTGGGGACCAGATGAGACCAAACAGCGAAAACAAACGGAAGAGGAGACGCTTTACTGTATCGCTCCCGTTCTGCAGAATGTAAATCTTTGTCATCTTTACCCTGAGTCATGGCAGCTTCGTTTCTTTCTGCAGAGAAGGCAGAGTCACACTAATGTTGTGTCTGAGGGCACTGGAAGCAGATGGCTTGGGTTTATATCCCAATATTGTCGCTTACAGGGTCTAGGTCCTGAAGCCTTAGTTTCCCATCTGTGCAATGGGGCTAATAAAAGTCTCCACTTCCTGTATTGTTGACTGGATTAAATAAGCCAATGCTTGCTTGCCTCATGTTAAGTGCCCAATAAATGTCAAAATTGATGATGATGATGATGATGATGATAATTATAGCTAATGTCTACTGTGCACTTGGGACTCAAGCCCAAGAAGGAACTAGGATGAGATATACCCTCAGTGCAGGTTAGATCAGAACAAGGGCCTAACTTTGGTCAGCACACAGGTTTGCCTGGTGTCCTGGAAGCCTTTGGAAATAAGCCAGTTGCCATGCAGATACAGCTTTTGCTTTCTCTCTGTCTCTGTTTTTTCCCCAGAGACAGGGTCTCACTATGTTGCCCAGGCTGGAGTGCAGTGGCTATTCACAGGCACAATCACAGCTTGCTTCAGCCTCGAACTCCTAGTCTCAAGGAGTTCTCTTGCCTCAGCCTCCTGAGTAGCCGGGCCTAGAGACACACACCGCCATGTCTGGCCAGATACATTTTTTTGAGTATTAGGTGCCCAATAGATGTTAGCTACCAATAATAAAAATAATAAGAGCAAGACATGCACACAGGATTAGTGATGCGCAAGCCGGGGTCTCTGTATTGTGCTTGGCAAGGAATTCACTCTGTGAGGCAGCTGAGCCACGTGCTCCAGCACAGATAACGCACAGTTGAGAGCAGGTGGTGACGTAAGAGAGGAGTCTGGAAGAAGATGCTCTGGAGTTGGGGCTGGGGGTGACTTTCAGGTCGTGATATCAGGGACGCTTCTTGGGAAATACGGCATTAGAGTTCAGCCTTGAAGGATGGTGCGATTGGGAAGAAAGGGCAGCGTGGGCAGAGGGACAGCATGACCCTGGGTGTGGTGACTGAGCGGTTCAGACATGGGGCTGACCTTGGCTCTGTGCTAGAATCAAAGCAATAGAGAGATTCCTGGCTCCTGTGCAAGGAGGAGATGCCTCGGGAGATGCATTACACTCTTGCAAATCACACGCTAAAGGGAAAAGTATTTTCGCAACACATGACAAAATGTCAATATACTTCTACATAAAGGGCTCAGACAAGTCAAGAAGAAGGGAACCCTAAAATATTGTAACAATAGCCCATGCCTTGGGAATACAACCTGTAGTCAGGGCCAGCTTCATGGGCAGGTGACCTAGATGGTCACACAGGGCACTGTGCTTAGAAATGTCCTGGGCTTGGTTCAATACTTTGCTGTCACCATTTTGAAATCTGTAATGATTTGAACAAGGGGTGTCCACGCTTTCATCTGGCCGTGAGCCCTGCAAATTAAGTTGCCAATCCTGTCTGCACACAAAGAGATAACATGAGTATATTCAAGAAGACTCAACTTCGTTGTTAAGCGAGGGAATAAGAATTGAGTTTAGACTGCCAATATGGATTTATCAAATTAGTCCAATGATAACAAGGCAGACAAGGGCAATGAGGTGGGCATGTCAGAAACTCCTGGTGGGGCCAAAATCTGCTAGGCATCCTTCTCCACTCTCTCTTCCCTGGGCTTGACTTAAGACAAACACGGCGTGGCTGTTTCGTATGCCTCTGGGTTCCACCTTCCAGAACTGTGTCCTCATAATTCTCTGACCACCAGGGAAGCCCTTTGATTTTCCACCGACACCCGAAGGTTTTTGGACTATGCTTTTCTTCCTGGGAAGGCTGCACCTCTGACTCTGCCCCTGCAGCCAGAAGGCAGCCCTGCCCTCCCCCGAGCCAGCCCCACCACCCGGCACCCCAGCTCTGGGCTGAGACTCTGGGTCCCTTACAGACTCAAGACCCCAGAGGTGTGTCATTTACGGTAAGAGATGATCTCCCTCACCTTTGACATTTGAGATTTTGGGCAAGTGTTCTGGGTAAGGACTCTGAAAGTTGCCAGTGGCAGCAAATAAATGCAAAACAGTTCAAGGAAAAAAAAAAAAGAAAATTTATTGGTAATAGGAAAACTCCCAAGATGATAATCAGCCACCAGACAAACACATGTACACACAAACATATATGCACACATAAATACACATGCATACATACATGTGGATATTCACTGCAGGGTAGCTTATGGTAGCATAAAATTATGAACCGCCTAAATATTCGACAGCAAGGAATATTTCCAATTAATTGCTGAAATCTATATCATCAAATATGCAGTTAATAAACAACAAATTTTCAGAAGATAATAATAGCTAATAATAATGAGGAGAGCTGATGTTCTAACATTTATCGAGCACCTGCTATGTGCCAGGCACTGTTCTAAGTACTTTGCCCAAAATAACTCCTTCAATTTAGGATTTTTACGGCTATTTAAGGATATGAAAAAATACTTACACTATATTGCTCAGTGAAAAAAAAAACAGGCAATAGAATTATTTTGACACAGAGATTTTAGGTTTGTCATATATATATTTATTAAATCTATTATATATACATACAGAAAAAGTAAACAAACATTTATTTCATTGTGGGATTATATCTGGGTGTTTAGATTGTAGGATATTTTTATTTTTTCTTTATTGTCTACTTTACACATTATCATGGATATACAGTATATTATTTTATGATTATTAGAAAGCCAAATATTATTGAAATGAAAGTGAGAGAAGAAGTTATTTGATTTGAGAGATAACTTAAAAGGAATAGAGAGAAATAAGATTGGATCCACGGTTTGGAACTAAAACATGAAGTGTCATGAGAGTCAGGCTGGGAAGATTGCGTTTTATTTAAAAATCAATGGGGAGCCATTGAATGTTTGTGAGAGAGGTAGTGACAAACTCAGAGGTAATAGGTTCTTTGGTGACAGCATGCGGAATGCATTCGAATTGAAGACGGGAGGCAAGAAGGCCTGACAAGGGGACAGAGGCCTCAAGGTTAGCGACAGCAGGGCGAGTGCAGGTACCAGTGGTGTTGCGGAGACAGCGTCTACAGGTCTGGCAGCTCGTTAAACGAGGGAACTGAGCGCAGTCTTCCAGTTACACCGGCTGTGCGTCTCCAAATGAACCAACCACACCGGGCTCATGCTCAGCGTGGCTGCTTAAAAAAAAGAGAGAGCAGGAGGCTAGGATGCTTTAAGGGGTTTGCAAAGACTCGGGTGGCCGAGAGCAGATAAAGAGGGGCAGTAATTCTCCTACAACTGGTGGAGGCTTCTCGCCTCTGCTTGGTTTTATACCTTTTTCCTTTTCTTTCTCCGATGACCACAGAGCCTTCACAAAGCGTGCTTTGACCTTATAACGTCCAAGTTCCAGTTTGGTTTTCTGTGGATGCCCACTGTAGACTCTCCAACCGATCTGCTCCCATTAATAGCAAATCTTGAAATCTGCTATGAGCACCCAGTCGATAAGGGCATTTCCGTATTGTTCTCAGCCTTGGGATAAATGACACCAGCCATGTTGTCACCCAGCTGAGGGTGACTGCAATTTTGTACGTGTGCCCCTGGCAAAGAGAAAAGTAACATCGCTTTCTTCTCAGATGAACGTTTTTGCGAACAGTGAAGCAAATTTCGCTTAATTATAAAAACAGTGAAAATGCTTCACCTTTGAAGGCAGAGAGGATCAAGAGAGTCAAAACCCCTCCATCTCTAAAAGGAAAATCACCCCCGCTCTGTCACTAACGTGCGGGCTTGTTTAACTGTCAGGGGACTTGCTTCTGTGACCTGTGGGCTGAGGCGACGGTAGAGCATTGCCTCTTAACTGTTGCGAGGATGCGCGGAGTCTGCACTTGGACGCCCGTCTGCACGTAGCTGAGTACCCGGCAAATACTAGCTCTTGTTGTTTGTTGTCATAACTGCTTTCATTATACCAAGCTTAATACATTTTTTCCCTTCCCCTACAAAGCCTTCTGTGAACACTCTAATTCACAGACACCTTTCTCCATGCTGAACTGGTATCACACTTAATAGATGCCACTTACTTGGATATGTGTCCACTCAATCAACTGTTAAGTGACGTGCTTGAAGTTTATGGTAAAAAGAGCGCAGCCGTTGCACATCCCGTGTGCTTTCTGGCTCTTGCTCTGGTCCTTGGACTTGGGGTGCATCGTTCGCCCTCTCCAAGCTCCAGTTGCCTCAAAACGTGAACATGCCCCCCCAACCCCGTAGTGGCGTTGAGAGGATTACGTAAAGCAAGGCTTCCTCAGCACCTGGCACGATGCCCTGACACAAAGAAAGTATTCACTAAATGTTTATTGAATTTTGAAATAATTGTGATTGATGGCCACTAGCATCATCGTTTTGAATATTATCCCTGAAAGCCTTAAACTCAGACGCTTCCTGGCATTGCAGATTCTGATCATTTATCCTTTCTATTAAAACTCCTCTCTGGGAGCGGAGACGGTGATGTTGCCCCATGGCCTTTCTGCACAGGGTTTGGGGAGCCCCGTGTTCTTTCCTACTGGCTGTAAATTAACCTGCTGAAAACCCTCTTCAAGGGCGGGGGCTTAGGGTCCCCAGTCCTGCATGGCGCTGGGCTTTCTATCCCTGTGACCTTAATAACAGTCTCTTTCCCCGGGGTGGGATATTTACCTTTATTTAAAAAAATAAAAAGACACTGCTGTCCATTTCAAAGGGATGTTATTAAAATTACGAAGAGATTAGTGCAGGAAATTGTTTCATAAACTCCGAAGCACTGTGCCAGAGAGAAGCTTGTTTTTATTATATAGAGAGACAGAATTATTTTACTTTATCAGTGTCAGTGAGGGATTAGGGGCCATAAATATATTTACACCTTTTCCATATGATTGCTTTTATAAATGCCCATTTTTGTTGCAACATACTAGAGAAATGATTTATTAGTAAATTCTGACCTAATCTAATGAATTCACTCATGTATTCAGTAACTATTTAGAGAGCCTCTGTGTATTCAAGGCACCCTGCTCAGTGCTGATGAGACAGTTATAAATAAGACAAGTTCCCCCACCCTTAAGAATTGCACTGTTCCATTTGATAAGCTAAAAGAAATTAACGTCTTTTGGTTGGTTACGGTCTCTACACATTAGATTGTGCCACTTTCTGTTTTTATGAAGATAAGGTGGCCACCTGGGCTACTCCCTTACCTTGACCGTGAACAGCAAAGTCTGTCATGTCCCCTCTGGTTCAGAAACATCCCATAATGGCATGGCTTCCCTCCACACTTTTACGTGATGCCGTATTTGCGAACAGAACTTCCCCCGATAGTTATTCATGCGATTCTATTAATATGATCTCAATCACCATATGGCGGTGTGATACCAATTACATTGCTGTCACCAGCCGGCTTCGGAGAGAGGAGGCCATCTTCCCCGCTAAAGACTGCACCCTCATTATAAAGATTCCCCAAATAATGGTTTCTCAACTCGCTGCTCTGTGAGATTTACTTTTCCCAATTATTTAATCAGGATATTCTTGGCGGTACTCAAAAGACTAAGTGTTAAAAAGAGGTTGGGGTATTTATAATTTTCCTATGCGAAATGTACGATGTATGCAGTGTTGGCCCGTGCCTTGATAGATGCGAGGCTTGCCCGGCGTTTTTTGTTGTTGTTGTTAATTAGGGTGGCATGTGCACAGCTCAGTCTCTGCTGAAACAAGACACAAAACTTCACTTAAACCAATGCAAAGCACATATATTTATTTTTGAGCTCCAAACCCAAGTAGTCTGTCTCAGTGGTAAAACTCCTGGCAGTGGCGTAACGAGCAACACGGCACACGGCATTCTTCTCTAGGACCCTGTGTGGAAGAACTTCCTTTTTCCCCCTCCGAAAAATTACATTCGGCACCACATGTCAAAACACAATTGTAATTGTGTAGCACAATATTTCATAAATCTGAAAATGTTTTAAAAACCCATTGTATTTCCGAAGCTTCCAAAGTCATTTTCTGGGTTAGCATTTTTTTTTTTTTTCTGTGCTAAGCCTGCCTTTTTTTCCCCCTTTCTTTCTGATTTCCATGTTCCTCAATAATTATTAAGCATTCTTATCTCCCAGGCAGGCATCTCTGATGTAGACGCTGGTGATAGTAGCGGTGGCTGTAATTCTTGTGAATTACTACATTTTAAAACCTCGTGTTAAAGCATGTTACCAAGCTTCCTGAAGTTAGCAGATGGCCTCAAGAAAGGCTCGTTTTAATTTTTCAAGTGCATAAGTATAATAATCCACACTAATGAATGCACATAACAATAAAGTGTGCTCGTTGAGCAATTATATTCACAATTTCACGTGTGTACCTGTGAGGGCGGGCTCATCGATGTATAAATATATATGCATGGACACAAGATTCATAGGATCAAACTAGGTGATTAAAATGGTTGCATCAAAAAAAATAATAATAATAATTAAAAGCAACTGTAGGAAAAAAAAAAATGCTGAGGAATGGAAGAACATCTCCTTCACCAGAATGGAAAAGTTTGTGAAAGCCATTTAATAGAACTAAATATCAAAACATTTTAAACTTTTTCAAAGTTTTCAACATTAAACAATTAGGATGAAACGCAATTAGGCAGCACATTGTAGAGGATGGTCACTTTTTGCATGTCATGTGGCTTTAAAAACAAGTCAGATAAATGATGATGCCATTAAAACTGAACTAATTAAAGAAAGCTTCTTTTAAGAACTCATTAACTGCAACCTCATTTGCATAATGATGCATATTAATTAAGTTTTAATGAATCTGAATTTGCACCAAGCCTATTCATGTTGGCTTTGAAACAAATTGAACAAATTAGTTAAAAGCTTTTTGGAATCTACTTTTCACACCAAACAGGATATGAATGCAATCATCTCTACAAAAAAGAAATATTTTTCCTTTAATTTAATTCAAAGGTATGCAGGCCCATCTATTAATTATTTTTAAATGCAATAATTTTCCCCTTTTCTTTGGAAAATCAACAATATTACTTATTCTTGAGTGGGAAATATTATAAATGTAGGTTGTGGAGAAAAATCATTACGGCCAATTTATTGGCAGTAAGTTGGAGATATTTGACTTTAGGGTACATTTAGTTTATTTAATAGCAGGATTAAAAATTGAGGAGGTAATTTCTGGGCGTTTTGAACATCTACAGTGCAGCAACTAAAATGAGATGTCTAAAGGTGGCATGTCTCATTTTTCGGGATATAGGCAGCAACGTTATATTATTGGTGTCACATTCATTTCTAAATCTGATTCTACTCCATCATAAGCCTCCTAAGTAGCACGGAAAAAATTAAACATTTACGGAACATGTGTTCTTCTCCTCCAGATTTGTGCAAATCCTGATTTTTTTATACACAAGAAGCAGAATTCAATTTTAACAAGTTTGCGTTCGGCTCATAATAAAAACAAGAATTACAGCAGCAACACTATTGATTTGCTCGTACTCCATTGTGTCTTCATCAAGAATGAAGAGATTTATGTAATTACTGCTCCATCTTTTGTTGTTTGAAAGCACTTTTTTTGTAAATCAGCATATACAAAGGATGGAAACGCTTTTATTGTTGAGATTACAAGATCATTTCTACCCCCCTCGTTAAAACGTTTTCTCCGATAGGTGCTTTGGAGAGGTCGACAATTAAGATGATGTTGTGTACTGGAAATGCGCATTTAAAAAATGTATTTACAGGTATTCTTCTGCGGTATTTTTTTAACCCATTTATGCCTTCAACTTTCTCCCTCTTTTATTTCTCCTCGGCTGTTTCAGTTTCCAGAGAAGCGATCCTCTCGGCACCAGGGCGATGCCGGAGCAAATTCCCCGCAGCAAAGTGCCGTGAATGCTTTTTAGATGTGTTGGGACAAAATAACAACACTCCAGATTATTATTCTCTCTTAATTACTTTGCTCTCGTCGGAATTTACTTGTGCTTGGGTCAGTGATCACTTTTGATTCTTTCAGAGAAAAATAAAATTAAAATCAGCTCTTAGCTGCCCTACTTTACCCTTGAATTGGTCGGGCTTCAGTTTGCATCCTATTTAAACCGCCTGCTCTACGCAGGGGCTTCCCTTACCTAAACGCGTTTCTGTTTTGGAAGCAAAGTCCAACTGCACTGCGAAATACTGTAAGCTCCCTGACCACTTTTCTGAGCCACGTATTTGCAGAAGCCATCCCAAGACTCTTTTTTTCCTACAAGGAAGAGGATTCCCCATTCATCAAAAACAAGAAGCAAAAGCAACACTCTAACGTGCAAAACAATTTTTTTAAAAAAAACTATCAATGCACAAGTCACATTTGGGATGATTTTTAAATTAACTCCTTTCCCATTGCCCCTTTTAGTTAGAAAAATCCTGCATCTCCTTGCCCATGACGCGGTTACCGTGGCCATGCGGGGCTGTGACATGCCCTCGGATGGAACCGTGGTTTGCTGTGTGATCCATTATGCTTCGAATGAAATACTGTTTCTGTGTTTTCTCCTTGTGTTTCCATTACACTTTTTGAACAGGTTGTAATCGGAAATGGAGGGAAGCTGTGGAGTATTTTAAATACTGTCTGATGTTCACAGGGAATTGGGCTGCATCCGGCTCAGCCCCAGAGGAAGGGGAATCCCTTTTCCCCGAGTTTTAGGATTCTGGGTGTGCCAGGGAACACGAGCACCATCGTGGGAACCTGTAATTGCAATAATAATAAAGGCAGTTGGAATCCTGCATGATGGTCTGTATGCAGGTGGGCGGTTAGCATTACGGATGACTGCTCAGGAATGGTGTCTATACCGCCCCCTAGTGCAAGACTGGGGCGGGGTGGGGGCAGGCAGAGCGCAGGGGACACTCGGGTTCACACCCAGCCCTTGAAGTGACTTCCATTCTTAATTTTTAAAGACTCCCAACAAAACAAAATAACGCAGGGACATGGTTTCCAGTTGCCACGACTTCCCCTCCACCCCCTCCAAATGGTACCTCAGCAGACCCATTTCCTTTCCGAAGTCTTCAGTAAGGTAGCATTAAAAAAAAAAAAAAAAAAAGTGCAAATTTTGCATGGAGAATTGGCTTCTTTGGGGGAAAATTTTGACAGAAAGCGCCTTCCTTGGGGGAGGTCAGGAGTCATTGGTATTAAACTAGACAAGCTGGTAGCGGCGTGTTAATGGCCACAGCAAGCAGATGTTCTGTAATTAGGGGAGATGTGAGTGACAAGGCGGGAGAGGTACCGAACACGGGCAGGCTGGCGCAAAGCAGCTGCTGCCGCCGCTTCCCTGTCACGGATGTACACAAGTCAGAGCAGCCCCCGCGAGGCTGCCGGCGCGGTGACAATTAGAAAAAAATGGTATTTGATTAAAGTAAGTAATATATCGTGCAATGCAATTTCTTCACCCTACGAGCGAGGGAGAGTGGTCTCCGTTTGGCTCGGCAAAAGTGAGCCGGAGGTTCACCAAATTTCGGAAGTGAGGAGGGTTCTGGCATTTGCATCTTTTTGATGCATATTATTTTCTTAGCTGATACCGAGAGCAAGCCTTTGGAAGAGGAGGGACGGATTCCTTTCATTCTCTCCCTGAGTCTTCACATCCAAGTGGCCTACAAGGCCTGCCTCTTTTATCCCCTAAATGTCTTTCAAACTCTTCTCTTTCTCTGCATTTCCATTGCTTGACCCTCATTGTTTCCTCTAGAATATTCCACAGCTTTTCCAAACTCAGATCCCCACGCCTAGGGATGGGTGGGAGCCCCTTCTTCAGACAGTTCCAGAACCTTGTCATACCACTTCATTATCCTCTGAGTGCCAACGCCTAGCACGGTTCCAGACGCACGGGAAGCCCTCGGTGAACGTGTCCTGGGTGTGGCGCCAGCCACGCTGCAGAGCCGACGCAAAAGTCATCACAAACGTTCCCCGAGCCGTTTCTCCATTGCCGGGCACCATATACAGTGAAGAGTTTCTTTCCCTTATGGGAAAACTGAATTGTAAAATCAAAACATTTTCTTTGTTTACATAAAGCGTGTTTGGTGGCAGTGAAAGATTGCACAAGATCAGTTTCCAAAGGATTGTTTCATTCCTGTGATGTTTAGGCATCTTGGGGAGGCACGTCGACCCAGTCGTACCAGGAGGAGGCAGCCTGGCCCAGGAAAGAACCCCCGCCAGGCTTAAACTCTGGGGCCCAGGTGAGTCCTGGCAGCCTCAACTTCCCTGCGCCTCAACTTCTACGAAATGGGGATAATGACGCTAACGTCTCCACCTTGCGCAGAGGCTGGAAGGTCCATCGCAAGTGCTTTGTGGCACTGTTGTTATGGCCGGGTTGGCTTCATTTCACCGAACGAGACCCGGGGCTTTGCAAACCGTGACGCACTAGGCAGGGATGATTAAATCCCCCTGTGCCCCGGAAATCCAACAGGACTTACTTATGCATAATATGGAGGAAGGCAGTGAGGAGGGAAAGCCCAACTGATTTTGACTGAGTGCCTCTTCTGCCTTTTGTTTTTTTGGGTATTGCCTCATTTCTTCCGGTCTTCGATGTAGCTCTCATGAGTCCCATTTTACAGGTGAGGCAAATGAGGCTCAGGGAGGTTGAGCAAGTCACCAGGGGCCACCCAGTGCGTCAGTGGGGATGGGACGTGAGTCCTGGGCTGACTGACACTGTGATCTCTGTGACACGGTGCTGCCGAGGGAGCCTCAGTGGGGACACCGTCCTGTGCTTGTCCTTTGGGTGTGAGGCTGAGATGTCACTGGCTGCCTGGGAGATGGAAAGAAGGCATCCCTGCGAAACATCTCAGAACAAAGCACGGGTGAGAAGCCTCCGCTCCCTGACACCTTTTTCTCATCCCTGCCTCCGTGGGTTGATCTAGGTCTCCCATCCTCGTCCCCTGACTGGTCCCCGGTCTCTCTTCTCGTCCCTCGCTCCCTCTTTATCTGCCTCTCCATCTCTCTCCCCTGATTTCTAATTTCCAAGCCCGCGAGCTATTACAGAAAGCATAATGACGGTTACACTTGTCTATGGCAATATTGCTGTCTAGCTTATTGCTTTGTAAAGTACTTCGGGAGCCTTGAAAATGAAAGGTGTTATGTAAAATGAAAATCGATTCTAATTCTAAATAAACATCATTGCTTCAAGTTTCCCTGGGATGGCATTGTTTCATGCTCAAACAGACAATGGCTCAGAATTTCCTCCGCATGTTTTAAAGATGTATTTGGGCGTGCCTGTGTCTCGGGGCTTGTCACGACAGGGCGCGGTCTGCACCCTATCTCAATACACCTTGCAATCGTATTTAATTGCACCTGGTAAAACGTGTCTTTGTTCGTTATTTATGAAGGGAGATTATTTTCTTCCATAGAAAAGATTGATACCACTTTTAGCTTATGTTCAGGTGATTAGTGATTAAGTGCCATTTATTTCCCTGATATATGTCTCTATCAGCAGCCGCTATCCAGAAATGGGGGGAAGAAAAAAAAAACAAAACTTTTCTCTGCAGAAAAGCCATCTCGACTTTAGGAAGCCATTCCCTCCTCCTTTGCTGGGGGGTGGGGTAATTTATAAGGACACGCATGCCACAGAGATGGAAGTTTGAATCATTTCAGTGGAGAAGGCTCATCATCCCAAATCAGAAATGTCATAAAAGTTAAAATGCCATAAGAGTGTGCTCCCCAAGAAAGAAATAATTTTCTTTTCATTGAGAACACTGGAGGACATAATATACTTGTTGAAATTCAAATTTTCATAGCAAATGCAATTTATCCCTCCCTTGGATCGTTCATCTTCCTCTAAGAAAAAGTAACTGAATATTATATCTATCTTATATTTTTCCACAAAATTATCTTCCAAGCTCTTGTTTCCTTAAAAACACACGTGCAGGCTGGGAAAAATGAACAATGTCATCTGTCGGAACGTGCGTGGGAGACTCGCGGCCTGGGGAGGTCCCGGCGAGTTGGCTGGAATTCTCTGTGACAAGTCAATCACAGGTCCGTCGTAGTCACCAAAGGACCCAGGGTGCCTGTGGGACTCACGGCCTCAATTCGTTTTTGTTTTTTTTTTTCCTTCAATTTTATGTCTGGTTAAGTCATCTAAAGTGTGTGCCGGTAGTTGGGGCCCTGCAAATGCTCGGAATATGAAAAGCTGAATTAAGGTGTCAATGTTTGAATCTGCACGTATCACTAACTCCTGTGACCCGCTAACAAATAGGTCTCCCTCACACACAAACCCGCAATACCGTTGCTTTCCCTCTTTGCGGAGCTGTCCTTGTCCTACCTGTTGGGTTGGAACCTGTCCGCTGTGTGGCAGCGTTTCTGGAGATTGATAGGCTGTCATTGGTGGCACGGAAGGAACTTGTATGGTGTAGATGTGGCCCTGGCTTTGGAGTAGGAGGCCGAGGGGACAGCCCCTTGGGGACAAGCACTTTAGCGCACGAAGCCAGCAGAGACCACAAGCAGCTCCTGCAGCAAGCTAAAGCCTGCCGGAGCCTCAATTTTCCTATCTTCAGAATGGGAGAGGTCACCCAACATGGAAGGGCTGTGAGAGGATGGAGAATGTAGGTAGAGAGCTTGTCATATGCAGGATTGACGACATTCATGATGGCACATGGTATGGGCAGAGTTTGAGCCCCGTGGTGTTCCTATCATGTCCTAACAGTCCCTGAGTGCACACGCGTGATACCTAATTGTCCTCTACGTGTTTGTGCCCTCCCGTGTCAGGGCTTTTGTCCATGTTGTACCCCTGAACTGGCATTTTTCTTCCATGTGGCAGAGGCCATTCTTTGCCTCTTCTTTCCTAGTAACACGATCTCAGATTTTAGCTAGGGACATTGTCCTTTAGAGTGCAAAGCAACATTATCCAGCCTTTCTTCGATAGATCTGGCCAATGGCATGTGAGGAAACACATAGAAAAGCGATTTAAAGGACACTGACTCAAGCTTAGAGAGAATGAGCTCCCCTACTTCTCTTCTCTGCTGGCCTGGAATTCTTCTATGATGGCTGGTGTTCCAGCAGCTATTGTGAACCATGAGGTGACATTATATTGAAGATGGTAGTATAAACAGATAGAAGTTTGCGTCCTCAATAATCTAGTGGTTTGCTTATTGCTGGAATTCTCTTACATGAAAGAATGCACCTTTACATGTTTAAGTCACTATAGTAAGGAATTTATTTCTAATAACCAAACATGATCCTAATTAGTATTTATCACATTTTCAAATTCTATACATTCTTCAAAGCTCATCTCAAGTCCTTCCTTAACCATGAATCCTCTCAGGTGACTCTAGCACCTCTGTTCTGCATCACTGAATCCTCATCATGTCACAATATTGTCCATCACTTT
Organism: Lepilemur ruficaudatus; assembly: GCA_963574885.1. Classification (NCBI taxonomy): domain Eukaryota; kingdom Metazoa; phylum Chordata; class Mammalia; order Primates; family Lepilemuridae; genus Lepilemur; species Lepilemur ruficaudatus. Next base: position 34,054 of record CAUYRT010081090.1, read on the forward strand.
ACTTGGTTCTCTTACTTGTTTATTAGCTGCCTTCTATTACGCAGAAGCTTTACTCTTTGCTTATTGTTTAGGTTTCTCATTCTTGAGCCCCTAGTGAAACATCAAGCTCTTTAGGGACAGACGCCTTGTCTTAAAATTAATTTTATCACCCACAGTATCCAGGAATGTTGAGAAACAAATAATTTCTCTGTGATAAAAGAAAGTTTATTGAGCACCTGGCCTGTGCTTATGTGTTATCTTGTGCTGTCCACGTTGTCCTCAATAGTCAATAGAGAAAACTGAGGCTTAGAGAGAGACTTAAGATTTGACTAAAGTCACACAGCTCGAAAGTGGCAAAGTAGGATCCTGTTCCAGGCTTATGTAAGTCCAAGCATCAGGCCATCTCCAAAATACACATGGGGTGGCTTTAAAAACACACACACTGGTTTCTGTTTTGTTCCTGGTTGTAAGTTTTACATGCTTATTGCAGAAACTTTGGGAAAAAAACATAATGGTATAAAGAAAATAAATTAAAGTTATCTATGATAGCCTACCATCTAAAGTGAATCACTGTTAACGTATTACTTTTTTTCTTCCAATATATATAACCTGTGAATCATGGAGTAGCCATTCCTTCCCAAGCAGTTATTGTTGCAATCATATTTTGTATAGTAATAGCCAGCATTTATAATTTACTCACTGTCAGATACTATTCTACACGCCTTATGAAAATTATTTCACATAGTTTTCACAATAACTCCACACTGGATCTGAAGGAAACTTCCAGGTTATCCAGTCCCACCTGCTCACTTACAGGTGTTGAAACAGAGGCTCCGAGTGAGCAGGTACCTGGCCCAGGGCCACACGTGAATCCCGGTTCTCAAGTGCGTTGCTTCCTGTTTGGTGTCCTTTCCAGGACAATACCTTTTGCTCCTATAATATCTGACTTTGCTGTCGGTCCTCTGTCTCTTTCTGTAGAAGGACCAAGACATACACAAGTAACAACAGAGCTCCTATCCCATTCCTGCCGCTGTTCTAGGCACAAATTCACATGCGAATCCCTCTCTCTCCCACTTGCTGAGAGTAGTCAGGAGAGCTAAGATGCCAAAATGTCAAGAGCAGAGGCTTGCCTTGCCCTGGTTGTCATCGTGGCAACGGTCTGGAGGTTCGGCTGGGTGGCGGGGTTCCAGGGGTTTCCACCGAATTCTGATTTTGCTGATGTTTTACAGAAGTGCCCTCTAGCGCTCAGGCCCATTGGCGTGGCGTCTTAACAGAGTCCTGGCATGGCTCAGTCCTCCTCTTCTCCTCCTCTTTCTTCCTTTACTGGGGACAGAGAGTCTGTTGTGGATATAATTCCACATTCTCAATTAGAAACCACGGATCAAAGCAGCGGAAGTGATCTTCCTTTCTCTACCTCCGACCCTCCGTGTATCTGGCCCCTTGCAGCCGACCCCGTTTTGAGAGGACCTGTTGACACTCTTCCCTCTTCCCCTCAGGTCCCCCTTCCCTGCCTTCCAGCACCTGGGCTTGGCGGCCATTTCCAAGACCTCCTGCCCTGACACCCCCCGCCCATCCTCCCCAACCCAGAGCCCAACCTCAGGACTTCTCCCTCGTTAGTGTTCACGGAGACTCTCTTTCCTTTTCCTGTTACGAAAGCAAATGCACGTTCGTCGTGACAGCAGAAATACTTACCTCTCAGCAGGTGCTGACTGAAGGGCCAAGAACTGATAAATTCCAGAAAAGGAAAGAGAAGTAAGACATAGCCCCTGCCCTGAAGGAGCTCCAGTCAATGGGGAGGACGAAAATAAAGACATTTAGACATTTGCAATATGACGTCACAAATTCTGTACAAAATCCTAGGAAAGTGGGGAAAAGAGGCATTGAATACAGACAGGGGAGTCGGAAAGGCTTCTTTCTTCCATGTCTTCATTTTTAATGTATTAATGTATTGATCTATCTACTCATTCACCCAATAATAGTTTATCGAACATTTGTTAGGTATTAGGTATTATCCTAGAAACACAGACTCAGAACTGGGGCTGAAACCCACATTTTCTGACTCTGGTGTCTACGGTGTTTTCTTTTTTGCTGCTGCTGCAGTTACCGTCCTTTAGAACAGAACGAGGAAACCGAATGGGTTTTGGTATCGCATCCACCCAGGTGGAGTAGAGTGGGTTCCTCAGTGCGAGGGAAGCGCACGCCAGGATTGTTAATCAAATACTGTGGTAAATAGAGAGTTCTCTTATATGCCATGCTTGAATTGCCAGTTTTCAAAGAATTATAATACAACAAAATATACTGGAACCATACAGCTCATAATTTAATCTGCTTTCGATGTGACGGAAGTCACCTGAAGGGCTGTGTTTAAGAGCCATCAACTTGGGAATGTCACACCTGCAGAAGGCAAGTCAGTGCAAAATTAGCAGCTCTTGGCTCTTACTGAGCTGCCGTTTTTGAAAATAGAAAAGTCAAACCCTCCACAAAACAAAAGTAGGCATACCTTAACCAAATCTGCTACATAAAGAGGTAGGTAAAAATTGTATCTCAGCATTGCAAGCACGACAGATATGCTCAAGATCTGAATATTATTTTCAAATAACCAAAGCCCTTATGTGTGTGTCTGGAGGCATGGTTAGAGGATGCGTGTTGGGAGGAGGCAGTTATCAAAGGACATTGAGCAATCGAGAAGGTCTTTTTTTTTTTTTAAGAGAAAAATGTCTTTGTCTTTCAGGTTTTATTGTAAGCAGGCTTTGGATGTAACTTTTTCTGTGTTGTTCTTTTATAGGGAATTGCGGTTGGACTTAATGGGAGTGCTGGTTACGGGGTTCTGGTATTACTGGAATTCTGGGCCTTCAATACTTGAAGATCTAATGGTGCTGAGATGTCTGAGATGCACCCAGGGATGGATGCTCTGAGTCTGCAGCACCCGGCTTGAGTTCCACGAACAATAGGCTTCCCAGGCCAGGCGAATTTGGAAACTCCATCACAGAGTTGCCCTTTGCGGGGCCTCCAATGCAAGTTAGCCTAGTAAAGCCTCTGATAAGTCCTGCTGCATAGAATCTCATTTCACTTTCCTCAGCTCTGTATTTCCTGAAGGAATCTGTTTTATCACCTTGCAGAGTAAGTATTCCGTAAGTTTTCTGACAAATGCATCTTGGATTGCTGGCCCAAATCCATCTGTTGTAAGGATATCTGGCTTGCTGTCTTCTAGCTGGATGGTTCATAAACTGTCAACCATTCTTTCTTTCATTATTCAACACGCATCCTCTGAGCACCTGGTTTGCATCTTGGAGAGTTCAGATCGCAGCGTGGATAACGTGGGCAGTCCGGAAGCCCGGGGGCTGGAACAGCTAGGGTGTGGGTTTAGATGTGGCAGGTAGAACTACTTTAAGAAGTTACAAGTAACGTTCAATCACTTGATATTTGAAACAACAGCAAACGTAATCCGGGCTTTTCATGTGGATGGCGTGCTTTATTCAGTGAAACAAACCTGGCCTTTTCTTTCTGGTGTTGGATGAGTCATCTGTTCACACAAAATAGCTTGAAATTGTTTTGAACCCAGAATATACCCGGGCTCATTCTCCGAGGTTTAGAGAAGTCGACCAGAGTTCAGTATTGATTTTTTTATTTTGTGAAGTGAATGAGGTTCCAACGCTTCTTAATTGAGAGTTGCTTGTTCTCTCACGGCTTTCCGGAGGCTCTGCTCCCTTCCCCGGGCCCATGTGAGATGAAAGCTTGTTTTTCTCAGGTGGTGACTCACTGGAGATGAGAAAGCTAAGACGTTCATGAGGACAGGTGGCGGCAGTGCTGGGGAGCGAAGCCCACTCCCCTTGCAAATCCACCGGAGAGACAGCACTGAGGCAACGGGCCCGGCCTGCCTGTTCCTGCTGTGTCCCCGGCACCTAGGACAAATGAACGGATGAATGAAAAAATAATTCTTCAGAAAGCTCTGACTATGGGGCTGTGCAATAAGAGAGCTAGGGATAATAATTTTTGTATTAGGTGTTGCCAAGTAACGCTGCGTAACAAACCACCCCCCAACTCAGTGGTTGACAACCACAAGAATTTACTTATTAATTTTTGCTCCTTGATCTGCAGATCACCCGGCAGGGGAGGGAGGATCTCGTCACCAGGCTTCGAGTGGGCCAGGCCTGGCTCTGGGCCTCAGGTGTGTCCAGATCTGGGCCACATGTCTGTCATCCTCCTGGAATGCAGGTGGGATATCTGGAGATAAGTCGGCTTTCTTGCACCCAAATGGCCTTCTAGGGGGTAGAAAGCCAGCTGGATTCTTTATGGCAGCCCCTGTCCTACCTGTGGGCAGCCTATCGACAGACGATTTGTACTTTTTATAATCTGCAGCCGATTGCATTACTGACTGTGTGAATGTCCCTTCCTATCTTTACAGTCATTGCTAATCCTAGATCACCAAAGCTTACTCATACTTCAGTCACCCCAACTAGCTGTGGGGGGCTGGAGAGTGGGAAACTTGCTTCATCTGTCTCTGTCTTCAGCACAGAACAGGTGTTAAGTAAATGCTGCTTGTCAAGAGCATTGGATTCCTGGACATCAAGGTTCACGGTGATGGAGAAGTTCTGTGTTTCTGCACGGCGGTTTCCTCCTCTCTTTTTTTTCCTCCTCTCTTCTGTATGTCTCTGTCCACCTCTTTCTCTTCTTAGTAATGAACTCTTTTTCTATGTAGATGAAATGTTCTAAAAGAGAGAGTATATTAAATAAATATATATATATAATCTTGATTTGATCATACACAGAAAAAAAGGGACATTTCTAATGTGTCAATTGTACAACAAGCTTTACAAATGATTTTGGATTTCCTCCAGCTACCTCTGTTCCTCTTTTGCCACCCTGGTTTGGCCTTTATGGGAGTAAGATATTCTCCCTATTCTTGTGGTCTTGCTGCAGATCTTTCTACCCGGTGGGAACCAGAAATAAAAACCAATGCATTAAAATGTGAGATACAGAAAGGAAAGAGAGAACAGTTTCTGAGCTGGCTTCCATTGCCTTATAAATATAGCATAGTTACTTGAATTCCATAAGAATTAAACTCTGATCTTTTAAAATGCATGCAAATTCTTGCAGCATATATATGAAAAAGTCACTGTAACTGTGGAGGCACTTTGACTCCCTTGATAAATGGGACTTCCAGACCACACTTTATTGAGTCTCTGATTTTTAATAATTTGAATCCTGCAAGATTTAATTCTGCATAATTCTGGCTGAAATCAGCTTTTGATTGAGTTGTAATGGCTCTGTTATTGTAAATATCTCTGCATGCTGATGTCGTGCTGGAATCCAATAATATTTAGATGAAATTTTTCGCCTTGAGCATTATGGAAGCAAGATTTAGAAATCAGGAAGTTTATGTCAAAGTGACATCTATTTTGGGTAACCTGCAACATTTTTAAACGCAATAAACGGTCATCTCGAGACACGATTTAAATAATTATGAATCCTAAATGTGTATGTGCGGATCAATTATAATATGTATAATATTATAGAATGAATAAAATATATGAAAATTCTTAAAACATATGTCTTTATTTAACCTTGCAATATTTCCTGAAATAGTCATCTGTGACTCAGTGGAGGAAGTAGGGGTGAGACAAAGGCCCCCGAGCCGCAGAGGCAGGGTGGGGCGTGGAGATGGTGTGTGCTCTGACTCTCAGCCCCACTGTTGTCCTCGCTGGTGAATAAACTTTGTTTTTGAGAAATTCACTTAAATTCTGTGACTCAGCTTCACCTACCGTAAAATCAAATAATCAAACAAATGATAGATATTTGTTAATCACACGTCTCCCCACTAGACCAAGGGCATCTTGAAGAATGAGCCATTTCTTAGTCATTCTTACCTCTCCACCCAGCCCAGCACCCAGCATGTATCAGGGCTCAATAAATATTTTGTTGCACTAAATTGAAGGTTCAAATGTGAAAATGCTATTTATTCAGTCCCCATAGCCACCTGTGAAGTGGGAACTATAATTATCCCCAATTTATAGAAGATAAAATGGGAGAACAAACAAGTTGCCAAAGATGGTACCGGCTAGTCTGCGGAGGAATTGGGATTTGAAGTCAGGCAGCCAGGGATCAGGACCTGTGCTCTTAACCCTTGTGACACATTAAAGATGGACACTAAATCTTGGTTACTTCTTCCTTCAAGAGGTGGACTCTGATTTTGCTCTTTCAGCCTGGGCTGGGAGGGCCTTCAAGAGGAAAGGGTTACTGGAGGCTAGAGGACAGGGTCCCCAAGTTAGGTACTTAGGCAGATGAGCAAATGATTGTTGGTGGAAACATGGAAAATAGGACACCAAGGGATTCTGTGCATCCAGCTACAGACACGGTGTTGAAATTGCCAACTGGCTGCTTCTTGTGGACTATGATAAGGTATAAGGAGAGAGAGACGAGCTGAAGAAAAAATTGCTCCATTTTGAGCAGAATTTAGAGGAACTATAAAGAGCTTAGGACTATCCTTTTAGTTGGCAAATGTTCTCAAAGTAAGAACTCAGGGCAAAGGCCAAATCCAGAGTTCTCCCAGTAAAACGTGGCTTCAGGGTGAAGACATGCATTAAGAGTGTGGCTCTCTCTCTCTCTCTCTTTTTAAATAAGTATGATTTAAGAGTGTGTCTAGTAAGATTTCTAAGAGCATTTCCTCATAGACCCTTTCAAATATATAAAAAGGCTTTGACAAATCTTAAGGGCATGGTCTCAGAGCACCCTGGCTCTCAGCCCAAGGTAGAGCCTTTCACGGAAAGAAATGTGAGTATGGTGCAAACCACAATGAGATTCATAGAAAACCCACAAAGTTTTTAGGAGAACTGTATTGGTGGAAGCACAGCCAGCTTGGATAAACAGGGATAGAAACACCATAAAACGGAAAGAAGTCTTTGGACACCCATCTTCTAGCCATCTATGATGGGCAAAGGCAGGCCAAGAAGGCTACTTGGTTGCAAATGAGAGACATTTGCTACAGAAAACAACGAATTATCTAGGGAGGAGAGCCAAGAGCCTCAGATAATTATTTCCAGGGAACATTACTGGACCCTGCCCAAAGAACTGGCAACATGTGCTAGGCTTTTGGAATTTCTGTAGATCAGGAATTCCTGGTTGCCTCTGCTTTTTTCCTTTTTTGGGCAGGTGCACCACTTATAATTATTCTATTTTTGTCTCACCCCAGTAGGCTGGATGTGTGGAGGGAAGGTGACTTTTCCCTGTAGTTCACAGATGATAGGACTGAAAAGAACTATATTTGAGAACTGTACCTAAGGAGCATCAGCTGCACCTGGACTTGATTCAGATGATAAAATATTGGACTTCAAGGCAATGCAAAATTGGGGTGAGACTTCCCAGGCTTGGGAATGGGAGAATGCATTTTTCTTGTGGGGAGGATATGAATAATTTGTGGCCAGAATGTAGACTGAGTTGGATTAAAGACTGCCATAAATTATTTGACAATTCTCCCATCAAAAGAAGTGATTTATTTTTCCCTAGCCTTGAATCTGGGATGGACTGAGAATGCTTTGACCATTGCAATATGGCAGACATGATGCTTTGCCAGCCCCAGGCCTACCCCTTAATGGGCCTGAAAGCTTCCATCTGGGATTCTTGGAGCCCTGAACTTCCACATTAGGAAGTCTGACTCTCCTGCTGAAAAGACCACACAGACAGGCTCTAAGACCACATGGAGCAGAAGGTCCAGCCAAGCCCAGTCTTCTAGCTGTTCCTGTAAAAGTATATGTGAGAACAGCCACACTTCACCCCCCAGACCAATCAGCCTCCCACCAAACACCACCAAGTGACCCTAGCCAATGTTCCATGGGGTGCAAAAAAAAAAATTGCTAACCAAACTCTGTCTGAATTCTTGACCCATGAACTAGTGAGATAAACAAAATTGTTATGTTTTAAGCCACTAAGTTTTGTTTCACAGCAGTAAAGACTCAGAATTGCCACTGCTTCTCCTATGTGCATTCAGACTATGAGAATCATGATGATGATCATGATACTAATACTACTAATAGCATCTCCTAACCCCACGTTAATCCCCTGGTGGATGTATATAGTGTCCTTGCCAAATGCAGCTGCCATTTACTTTCTAATCATGAGAGATAGTGACAGTGTACAGTCTTAATTATGGCCCAAAACGAAAACTGAAAGAAAATATGACTCTTGCCAGAGCTCCATGGTCCGAAACCCAGTCTTGTTTTGAAGCTATGATAAGACCCCTTATTTACCAACCTGTGCCCTGTGGTTTTGCACACAGCATTTAGTTGTCTCTTCGACCTCTTCTGTTAGACCAAAGCTCCTTGGGGGCAACTGTGTTTGTGCCTCAGTTCCCCATTCTGTCTGAGGCTAACCCTGAGCAGGGCAGCTGCTTCCCTGCGTGTTGGTGAATACATCAATGCACTACAGCCATTTGGGGGACCTCGCCATTGATCTGCATTTTGGGTCTCCCTACAATTTCAATGGCACAGCAGAGCACAACAATGCACTTAGAAAAGTTATTTTCACAGATCTCAAGTTTAATACTTTCCTAAAGGAGAACAAATCTGACATTTTATGGTGATGGTAACAGAAAGAAATGGTTGATACCAGTATTTTTAAATCTTAATTGCTTTGAATATCAATTAGCATGGGGTGATACGTGGCGGGGGTGGGCAGGCTCTGCGTAAGGACACAAAGGTCTCCCTGGGCTAAAATGCTCGGTGACCCTCAGCTGCCTGGGTTTGGTCTCTTCCCTGAACCACAGTTATCTTATTTATAAACTGTATAGTACCCCATAACATGCAAGGATCCAAATAGATACTGGAAGCATTTTATAAATCTATTTTCCACTCAAAAGATTAAAAAAAAATACAATTTCCCAGAAGCCTTGATCTTGCCAACATCTTCATCCTTAGAACATTTAAGATTGCGGCAATTGCCTACATTTGGCTCTGTTTTGTCGTCTCTCCCCTGGGTCTAGTCACCAGTGCAGTTACCGACGCGGATTATCCAACGTGGGCTCTAAACCAAAGAAAGAACCTAAGCACCCAGGGGAGGGCAGTGCACAGTGCATATCACAGAGGGTTAGATTTACGGGGCCTTGGCAAGGATTCCTCCCCAGCCTGACCCTATGCAGATGGAGAGACGGAGGCCTGAGGGGCAGAGGGCACTTGTCCAAGGTCACACACAACACCTGAAGCTGAGCCACGCCGGGAACTCCAGGCTTCGGCCTCACCACACATACACAGTTCGGCAAACATTTTCTGCAGAGGGCCAGATGGTAAATATTTTGGACCTGGAGGGCCACACAATCTCTGTTGCAATTACCCCACTCTGCTGCTGTGGCATGTGAGCCGCTGTAGGCAACAATAAGCCAAGGAGTGGGCGTGGCTGTGCTCCAACGAAGTTGCCTTTATGGACCTGCCAAAGTGCCGTCCACCCCGCCCCTGCTCCTTTACCTCCGTGTTGCCATTCCCTGCAGCCAGCGCCCCCGTTCCAGGTTCCCCTTTTCCCCAGGTAGTCGTAGCTACCTCTTCTTAGCCATAAGGACTCTGCTGACCTGTTGTAAGTCTGGCCCTGTCTCCTGTCTCAGGACTTTGGGTGAGTCCCTTTACTTTCGGGGCCTCCCCTTGCTCATCTGTAAATCAAAGGGGCTGAACTACTATTTCCCAGGAGACTCTGGGCTCAGCTGCACGCATTTCTCTTTATGAATCTGCGGAGCCAGGCAGCTCTGAGTTCCAGCCCAGGTCCACATTCCCCTACCATGTGACTTGGGCCTGGGACCCACCTTCACTCAGACTCAATCTTCCCATCTGCAAATGGGAGTAATAATGATGCAGCCCTCATGAGATTGTTGTAAAGACGAGGTGAGGTGGTGTATGTATGTAAAAGCTCTTTCGAGAACAGTCAGATATGACAGAAAAATGAGATCATATAAAGTATATTAATATATTTACTAGAACTACCCTTTTGAGATCCCCTTGGGTTTTCGAAAATGATATGTTAATGTCAGCAGCTGAGAAAATATTCAGTGTTTTGCTCAGTGTGGGCATGGTCCACATGTACTATAAGACCTAATTGTGGGGAACAAACTGTTTGAGGACGTGTTCCTAGCACCCAAACATGCTCTTGGCTTATCAACAGCTAAAGAGCACAATTTGTTCCCTGGGCCTTTTGTTTTGTACTTTTCTTTTTAATTTATGGCTTGTTATTAAACAATTACATTTGGAGATTGTTTAGCAGAGTGTGTTTGCATTTCTAATTGAACATTCTAATAACGATGTTTTTATTTTACTTGGTTTTTAAAGGTTATTATAATTTCTATAAAGTTTCATAGAATGTGGCAGTCGGAAAAGCTTTCAGGGAAAAAATAATGTATTTACTTAGACACTGATGCTTTCTTACAAGGCTGTTGGAAATAGTCTTTGCAAAATCACGGCCTGATTTTCATCTTTGGAGCTGAAGGGAGCTTAGGTTTCTTCTCAACTGGAGAGTCAGGTTAGAAAGCAGAAGTGACCTGGCGGGGCTGCTCCGAGGACTCTGAGGCTGTGGTTGGGCTCAGCAGGGAAGGGTTCTGTGACAGTGGCGGTGTCTGCTGTGGCACACCCTGGAGAGGGGTGCGTGTGTGTTGAGAGGGGTGTGACCATCACATTGGCCACATATTTGCCATCTCTAATCTGGTACAATTTACACCCACCTCCTTGCCCCACCCTCCTTTAAATAAACAAGGAGAAAGAGAAAGGGACTTGCTCAGGGTCACACTGTTGGCATGTGACAGAGTCAGAGCCCAAACCCAGGAGATCCGTCACTAGGTCTAGTGCTTGTTAAACTTTGGCCGGGGAGGAGTCTTTTCCCGTGGTACCCCCTTTTCACCATCTCCTGTGCTCATTTGCGTACAGTATAAACTGATTTAGCTCACTCACTTCTCACCCCTGCTGATGGGCTTAGCAAGCAGGCCCTGGGCAGGGGCTTCGAACAAGAACGTTGGCGACTGAGATGCTGACGGGTGTGGCAGCCTAGAACGTAAAATGCTTTGGGAAGGCAACAGCTAAAAATGTCCTATTTTCTCTTTATTTTCCAAATTCCCCATTGGTATGACTTTTACTATCAAAACAATTAGTTTAAATTGTTTTTAATGTACCCCAAAGCCCAAGTAGAAATTGTGTGGTCCAGTTAAGAAATAAAATATTCTGTTTTCAAGTGGGATAGTCGATTGGGACGATTAGAAATACAAGGCTTGTTTTGGACATGCAACCTTTGAGCCGAGCATTTCCCACCGGCCACAATTCCCTGAGGTCCACAATGCGCTACGCTTAGTTCCTCACATTCTGGGGGGCAGAGTGACGGCAAAGAGGTGGTCCTGACCTCAGGAAGTATCACCGCATCAGAGAGAAACAGTGATGTCTGAACCCTGGAAAGTTGAAAAAGTAAGAACTAAAGAGATATTCATAGACGTACTTTTAATAAAACCCAACCAAACCCCAAAAGACATGCCACAGAGTGCAAGAAGGCACCTCAGGGCTCACGTGTGTCAGCTCTGATTTGAATCTCTAACTTGAGCACGCACGGGGGTCTGGGGCTGCTCTCTCTAATAGGTTATCACAGGATAGAGTTTAAAATACCACTTGAGTCATAACCTCATCCACTTAGAGATCCAGAAAGGGTTCCCAGGGCTGATCAGAGACCTGATTTGCAAATTACTATAAATTAACGTAGTTATAGCTGGGACATGAATATATGCTTGGAAATGCTCATATAGTGCATAATATATGCCGTGTCTTAAGATGATAATAGTGGTAATTTCTAAGATGACTTTTCCTCTGGCTGGCACCTTTCACCCTGTGATCTTGAAGTCCTTTACAAACACTAATTAATTATATTAATTTTATCATAAAGCTTGCTCATTACTGTACTTTTATTATAAGCTCTTGCCAGCTCAGATTTAATGCAACGCCCTTATTGAAATTCTGCTCTTTGATATCACTAAAGATCCGCTCAGATATTACATGCGCCTTTGTAGGTTTTTTAATCATACAAATAATAGTTCGCATAAAGGTTTTTTCCCTTCCGTATGGGAATGCACAAAGGTGCCTTTAAGTGGAGGCCAAACCAAGTACCCTGACCATCGCTAGGGCCACACAGTATATGCAGGGTCAGGGTGGGGCTGTGTAGGGACAGATTTCAGCTGGGATACCAAACTGAAGAATTGAGAGTAGCTGTCTGATGCTCTGGGTTAAAAAGGGTTCTGAGCCACATCCAGGATTGGCAAGAACAAATACTCCGACCGTCTAGCTATGGACACAGGTGTGGAAACCGGGAAATGTGCACTTGTGCAGACCTTCTCATTGCTGTCTCTGGTGTAGCAGTAAGCATTGAGCTAAGAGGCAGGTGATCCAGGTCCAGTTTCATCTTTCTTCTTACTAGAATTGTGGTGTTAGTCAATAACCCTGTACGACCTCTGTTTCTTTCTCTCTAAAAGGGGTATACAAATTCTTGTCTTGCTATACCAACAGGGCTTTGTGGTGATGATCTAATAAAATATTGATTATACATGTGCAGACTTTTTCCTCAACTACAGAATGTTTGAAGGAGCCAGTTACACAGTGGAAAGAGGACAGACATCTGAGTCGGGGCAGGTGGGTTGCAAAGTCAGACCAAATGTCTCACTCACTTACCCTGTGGCTCTGGTCAAATCATTTCTTCCCCTGGAGCCTTGATCTTTTTCATATAAAACAGAGATAATGATATCCTTACATCTGACTCACAAGTGTGCTCAGAGATTTAAGTGAAGCAAAAAGGCAGTACCGCAAATGATTGTGATAACTGTCACGTAATAGGGGCTCAAGAATTAGCTAAAAATTAAAAACTTAAAAAAAACCCCACACAAATATGCAAACAAAAAAACTGTAAAAGGAAATGCACCGAGACGATAAATAAATGCCTTTTAACTCAGAGGTGGCACCACAGGATTTATTGCTATTTTATTTCTATTTTTCAACATTTGCTCTAATGAACATGTACACAGTTTAGAACGGGATAAAAACCAAAAGCAGCATGTTGAGGAGTACACAGGTCTACATATGTGATTAAATCGCACACATGCCCCACATACACGTACATATAAAAACTGGTGACACCTGAATGAGACCTGTAGATTTTACCATTATCAATTTCCTAGTTTTGATATACGTGACAATCCTGTGAGATGTCACCATTGGGGGAAACGGGAGAAGGGTACCCAGGACTTCTCTGTACTAATTTTTGCAACTTCCTGTAAGTGTAGACTTATTTCAAAATAAAAAAATAATTTTAAGTGATTGAACTAACCTAAGAGGAATAAAATGATACCTGCTGAGATGTTAATTTAATAAATCAGCTGATGGATGGCCGCATTCTCCCCGTTCCTACTTCTTTATTCAGGAGTGAGCACCATCACGCTGTGGACATGATTGACAGCACTCTTCTCTAACCATTAGCTTTGGCTTGAGAAAAAGATTCCCTGTGCGGGAGGACTGAGGACACGTGTTTGCAAATGCCAACTGCATCACCTTTGAGAACAGACATTTTGTCCGTGTGATGCCAGGCTCCAGCCACGATGGGTGTCACAGAAGGGTTCTTGTAGGCTTAAAAAAACACCCTCCTTGCTCTGATTCTAAATGGAGGGCCAGAAGGGAGCGGAATGCCATCTGCTAGTGCATTGGCTCTCTGCAGAATGGGAGCAGAAAACCGACTCAGCCATCGCTTTGGATACAACAGACCCCGAATGTAATAAAAATTGTGTTCATATGTTTCATTAGATAAATAAAGCTGACTTGGATAGGTTGCTTCAAACCCAAAGTGAACTGAAAACAAGTTGGCTGCACTTGGTGCAAAAAAGTAAATTGTAATAGTGGCTGCCAATTTTGAGTGTCTCCTACAATCCAGGAGCTCGGCATCCATTATGTTTTCTAATGTGGCCACGACCCTATGGGACACGTATTCTGATCTGACTACACCCTATGGTGCACACATTCTTAGCTCTATTTTATAGAGAAAGAAAATGTGGACTTAGAGGTTAAGTAACAGGAATAAGGGTGTGAGCATTAGTCAAGTAATGCTTGCTGCTATAACAAATAAACCTTAGATTATCAGAGGCGTAACGAAAAGTAAGTTTTGTTCTGGCTCACACAGCAGTCCAGTGTGAATGTCCAGGAGCTGGCTCCACATCTCCCACAAGGGGCTGCCAAGGTAGCCAAAGAAGAGGAGAGGGAGCACCAAGAAAGCACACCTGCTGCTCAGCCAACCTGGCCTGGACGTGACACTAATCAGGTCTGCTGCATGGGCCAGAGCCGGTCACATGGCCCTTCCCAAGAGAACGGAGAGGGGCTGATGTCTCCGCACTGAGGAAGGAGACTGCAGTCTTTGGCTGGCTGCCACTCTCATGGCCGTTCATGCCACAGGACGAGGACTGGGAGCCAGACTGAGTTCACCCATGCTTTTTCTGTAACCATAAGCAGTGGGTGAGAGTATTGGCTTTGGACCCTCCTGCCTGGGCCTCCATCTTGATTGTAATACTTGGCAGATTTGGGACCTTGGGATAAAGTTGGTCCTCCACACTACAGCTGCATCTCCTCTTCTGTAAAATATGAGCATGAGAAAGGCAGCCGCCCTATGGAGTCGTCGAAAGGGTTAACAGAGAGAACGCACACAAAGAGCGTAGAACAAGGCTTGGCCTATAGCGAACAGGCACAAATATTTATGCTTATTATTGTCATATTATCATCATTGTAATGATTTTCATGCCACTCTGACTCCTCTCTGCTTTCTACCTTGTCCGCCACTTACTTAGGCTCTTCTTGCCTTTTACGTCTTTGATGTCTTAAGCTTCCCAACCTGTGCAGGTGACTCTAGCTCTATCACAAACCCTTTGCCGTAACTATAGGAGAGTTATATGTCCTCCGCCCTCTGCCGAGATGTTTTATGATGTACACATCTTGCCGAGGCTCGTCAGCGTAGCCACGGGACACCTCCAGTCTCCCACAGCAAACACAGTTGACACTGTTGATTTGGTGTATGAATGTCTGCAGCTGTATTAAATATGCATTAAAGTGTCCCCCTCATAAATTGTACGCACTTGGCCCACTCAGGGTATAATGCACACAGCTAAATAACTTTTCTAACCACACAGATGGAGCAATCAGACCAACTTCAAGGTTGGCAAGAATAGAGTGAGTCAGCCCCCCATTCTCCTCCCCTATAGCTATTTTGTGGGGCCTCTCAGTTTAGGCGGTTTCAGCCGTAATCCCTGCTCTCAGTAGCCTGCATCTCTAGGTCAGCAAAACTACAGTTCGCACCCTGCCCTCTGTGAGGTCCATTCACTGGCACATAAGGGCATTAGGAGGGGCTGGATTGGACTCATGAGTGTGAATTTCATCTGCACCTGCTGACACCATCAGGCTTCCTGACCTGTCAAATAATCATCTGTCCATCTGTCCATCCATCCACATACCTATCTGTCTTTCCACCTACCTAATTTTCCATCCACCCATCTGCCCTCCACCCATCCACCATCCATCCATCCATGCATTCACTTACCTACCCGTTCACGTACCTATCCATTCACTAGCCGCTCCTGTCTGGGCCGGGTCGTGTGCAAGGCACTAGGACTACACCAGTGGGGTCTGGCCTCACAGAGTGCATGTTCCAGTTGGATAGACACACAGCGTAAGTACGCAAGCACATAAAATAATTGCAAACTGACAGGTGCAGGGGAGATAGAGGAAGACACTGAATATTCGTGTGTGTCGGTGGGGGGAGTTGGGCAGGGGAGAGTAGATCTCATCGGAGAGCACATGTTTAAGCTGAGGCCAGGGAGAAAGAAGCAGTCTTATGAGGAATGGAGAGAAGAGACTTTCAAATTAAGATAATGAGTTTGCAAAGGTCCTGGCTCAGCAAAGAGCCATTATGCACATACCTTACTCTTATACAGCAGGGGCAAACATGCATTATTAGATTACCTCTGCTCTTGCTTTGGCACTTACTGAAAGCAATTTAAAACATTTCATATTCCCTCTATTTCCCTAAACTTGATCTTACCTATTTTTTAAGTGATGGATGAAGGATCAGAAATGTAAACCAGCAAGCCTGATGTCAAAGGTCAGGCTCTGTGGGCCGCCTGGGGAATATGGACTGCGTCAAATTCCCCCCACCTTGAGCCCAGCAGATGGCCTGTGGTTGGAAAACAGAAAAGGACTGTTGAGTGAAAGTACCCTAAGGAAGAGCACAAAGTTCAGGCCAAACATCCAGTTTGGTCCCTCTGCTCCTGAACATTTGGCATTTTGGATGCACCTGGTTGGTGATCCATCAGTGTCCCAGTAGGGAAGAGGGTGGGTGCCTGCTCTCAGCTCACCTGC
This sequence comes from Lepilemur ruficaudatus, assembly GCA_963574885.1. Taxonomy (NCBI): domain Eukaryota; kingdom Metazoa; phylum Chordata; class Mammalia; order Primates; family Lepilemuridae; genus Lepilemur; species Lepilemur ruficaudatus. The sequence continues at coordinate 50,418 of CAUYRT010081090.1, forward strand.
TCAGCCCATTAGAACTCAGCTTTAGCACCAAGACCAAAAAGGCGGTGTAGTGGGTCGATGGTGCCCCAGCCCCAAAAGACATGTCTACATCTGAATCTCCAGAGCCCATGAATGTCACCTCGTTTGGAAAAGGGTCTTTGCAGATGTAATTTTAAGTTAAGGATCTTGAAATGTGGCGATCACCCTAGATTATCCGTGTGGGCCCTAAATCCAATGACAAGTATCTTATAAGAGACACACCAAGAAGAACAAGACAGAAGAGGAGATGCTGACAGGATGACAGAGGCAAAGATCGGAGTGACGTGGCCGCGGCCCAAGACTGCTGGCAGCCACTAGACACTGCAAGAGGCAAGCAGCAGAGTCTCCCCAAGACCCCCCGGAGGGAGGGGAGTCCTGCCAAACATGGGACTTCCAGCTTCCAGGAATTTTGAGAGAATACATTTTTATTGTTTTAAGCAACCAAGTTTGTGTTGATTTGTTATAACAGCTCTGAAAAGATAATACAGGGGACATAGTTGGGCCACTGCAGCTTTCCCTGGCACAATAATGCCCAGCAGAAAGATAACATGAGATGCTTACATAATTTTTAAATGGCCCAGTAGCCCATGTTGAAGAGGTGAATTTAATTTTAATAATATATTTTACTTAACTCAATATGTCTGAATGTTATTTTAACATGCCAACAATATAAAGATCATTAATGATATCTGTTATTCTCTTTTTTTAATACTATGTTTTCAAAATTTGGCATGAATTTTGTACATACAGCATCTACCAATTTGGACTAGCCGCACTCCGAGTTCTCGCCAGCATCTGTGGCCAGTGGTGACCATACCAGCCAGCACAGTTGTGGCAGTTCCCCTGGGTCTCTTACTGTGGGACTGGACCAAAGTCGGCCGGGGAGAGAGAGATGGGCACACTTCTGGACCACAGAGGCTGCAGGGCCTGCCCTGCTGTAGTGTCCGGGGTTTTGGGGGGGAGGGGGATCTGGCCTTGGCTCGGTCAGGCTCCAGAGAACCAGACGGAGGGCAGATTCCCGTCAGTCCTCACAGCCAGCTGGGTGCATCCACCCTGGTGCATGGAGCTGAGAACCAAGAATCAGGATTCTATCGAGAAAGAACAGAGGAAAACTGGATAGGAACCAGAAGAAATTAATACTGAGTTGTTGAGAACTGGCTATTTTCTGGGACCTTCTTGCTTTGTATAATCTCCATCTCACACTTACGTGGGAGGCAGGATTATTGTTCCATTTCGTTGATGGGAAAATTGAGGGTCAGTGTTACAAGGGAATTGCCCAGGGTCACCCGCTCATGCATGAGCCTGGGTCCCTGTGACTGCAAAGCCACTGGGTTGTGCTGCTGGCCCTGGTACCTGGCTGGATACGCCTCGCTGTGTCCTTCCTGCCCTGTGAGGGTGGGTTCAGGGCTGGGCAAGGGCTGAACGTCCACAGTGGGCAGCGGCTGAGGGTGCGGGGGAGTCCAGAGCTGGCTCTCGGGTGGGCAAGGTCTTAGAGCGCTGAAGGCCGTTGGCACGACTGCCGTGCACGCACCGCTGAGTGTTGGCTCTGGATACGCCACTTGAATGTCTCATGTTGCCCGCAGTGACCCCCAGAAGCTAGAATCGCCCATTCGACACAGGAAGCAAGTTTGTCTTTCAAAAGCAAGACATCAGGACATTCACTTTCTGACAAGGATCTGCAATTTGTGTTTATTTTATTTCCCGTTGATTAATTGCCATACATTTCTTGGCACCCCTCCAGATATCTCTTGCCAACAAAGTAGGCCAAATTAATTTTCTACAGGAAGAGAGGTTCTGAAGGACTCTAAAATCTGTCTCCATCATTTTGTAAATGATTTCCTGTGCATGGAATGACAGTGGCTTTATTTTTCCTGTTAGGGCAGAGAGAAGAAGTCTCAAGTTCATAGTCCCTTGTGTGAATATGGACAGGTGCACGTAACCACTTTGCCCTTTGGTGAATGGACCTTTTGTAGCATGGCATTTGTGGAACCTGGGGATCCTAGACTTACACCTCTCTTGCCAGCTGGAACCAGCTAGAGGCTGGGAGGTGGGGTACCAGGCAAAACAGGGACTGTTTGGTACAATATTCGTTGAATTACATTGCATGAGCACTGGACAGAGTGTTAAGAGATGGTTGTTCTTGTCCTGGTTCTACCAACTAACTTGCCAGTAACCTTGTGGGAGTCACTTCCATGAGCATCACCTTCCTCGTAAATCTCCATCTGGAGGATTGGCCTGGGCCAGTGGTTTGCCAACTTGCTCTTAGCCTTAGAACACTCTTCTAACAACATTTTCCTTGTAAGTTCAAAACAGAGCAGATGTGCTTTATTGCTAGTAAAACAAACCTGTCTAGTGATGTTTTTAATTATATGTTTATTGTATCATTTGATAATAAAACTGGAGATAGGCAATTCTAGGGGTAGACCAGTAGCTTAAAGGTGTAACCCAGGACCCAGACTCCTTCTGTCTGTGTGCTCTGCAGTCCTTGGCTGCCCTTCCTCATGCACGTTCTCTCACGGTTGCTAAATGGCTGCTGAAATTCCAAGAATCAGGTCCATATTCAAGGCGAGAGAGTGGCGAGCACTTCTTTATCCCCATGCTTGAACAGCAAAATGTCTCTCCCAGAACCCTTCTCTCAATTGGTTTCTCCTTGAATTTCATTGGCCAGAACCACGTCACCTGACCATCCTTGCTGCAAGGGAAGCTGGGAAAGTGTGTATCTGCTAAGGAGGAAGTGGATTCCATGGCTGTCTCAGACCAGACTTCATTCTTCACCTGAAGGTGGCCACATTGCCCCCCCAGATAGAATTGGGGTTCTGCTTGAAAGAAAGAAATACGGAGATAGTTGCTGGGCAGTCTACAAAGAGTGCCTGCCAAAGGTCATAAATAGGTGCAAAAATATCATATTCCATTATTTTTCTTAAATGAATGCTTAGCTGGTCTTAATGAAGACGTGAGAAATTCACAACCAATTCCGGCCTCACATTCCTGGGTGGAGTGGGCAGGTCAGGGGAGCAGCAGGAGGACGTGTTCCAGTCTTTTCTGTCAAGTCCACAATCAGCCAAATAAATATGTAAATAAAAGGACCTCTCCACATAATGATTTCTGTTTGCTTGTTTTCCTAGTAACTCACCCTATTTCATCGGTATATGCAGACCTATTGTGGGTGAGGGGGCTTGGAAGGATGTGACCAAGGGTGGGAAGCACAGGTACATGTCACCACACAAATATCTCTTCTCGCCCAAGGTGCCTTCCTCCCCTTGTCCTGTGACGCACTCCTGTGGAACACCTAGGTCTCCAAGGAACCCAGTTTGGGAAACATTGGCCTCTAAAACTTCCTTTCCCGCCCCCAGCTCTATGATTCATGGTTCTTTATGCACATATGCATTGTGGTGGGTTCCTTTTTGCAATAGCAGTCTGAATACGGTCATGCATTCTTCTCAATGATTCCTTTATCCTTAAGGACTAACTTTGGGTTTGTCCAGCCCTAAACTGTAATCACTGGAGTAGCCATTAGCCACAAGTGACTATTTAAGTTTAAATTAATCAACATTAAATAAAATTAGAAATTCTACTCATCAATCACACTAGCCACACATGTGCTCCTAGCCACATAGGGCCAGTGACTCCATACTGGACAGCGCAGGTATAGACCATCACTGAAGAAAGTTCCACTGGACAGAGCCGGCTCGCCTTCTGAAATGGCCCCACTGGTGTCAGAGGAGAGAGGTGCTGACCACAGGATGCTCTTGTGCTCCCTTGGTGGGTAAGAGTTGAGAGATACCAGAGTCATTTTATGTGAAGTTTTCGCATCATGGAATTTCCTATTGAACGGGGGCAGCTGCGGGTTAGTGAACTGAGAGCCAGCCCAGCAGTCTGAACGCTCGCCTTTTCCACACTGAGGCACTGTCTACGAACATCTGACCAGTACTTCTCACAATTGTCAAGGTCGTGAGCAAACAAGGGAAGACTGAGAAATTATCACAGACCAGAGCAGACAAAGGAGATGTGATGAGTAAGTGTCATGTGGTCCCCTGGATGGATCTTGGAACAGAAAAAGGATATTCGTGAAAAACCTGGCAAAACCCAAATGAAATGTGAAGTTTAATTAATAGCAACGCAGCAATGGTGGTTTCGAAGTTTTGACAAATGTACCATGTAATGCAAGATGTTAACAGTGGGGGAAACTGGGCAAAGAAGCTCTCTGTGCTATTTTCACAACTTTTCAATATATCTAAAATTATTCCAAAATAAATTGAGTATTTCAGGAAAAGAGTTGGGTTTTGATTTCTATCAGTTGCCAGTGGTGGTGCCCTAAGCAAGTCACTTCTCGTCCCTCTACTTCCTTCTTCTCGTCAGCGAATTACGAAGAACAGCAGCTGCTTCATACACCGTGTGAGCGATAAAAACAACCTGAACACTCGGAGACAACATAGGGATTGCTGCATTATAGCTGATGCCGTGATTTTACCTAGATGCTAAGGCTGTGTTGAGCTCTCCAAGGTTATACGGCCTGATCGTGGCCTTCACGAACTTCCTGTGTATTTAGTAGAGACTCTGAAGCTGCAGGAGGCATGGGAGGAAGGTAGTCGGTGTTGGCTGAGCTCCTGCCTTGTGCCTTACAATGTGCTAGATCCTCTTACCTGTGTGATCACATTAGAACCTTCCAGACTGTGTGCTAGTTGCTGTTCCCATTTACAGAGGAGCCTCCAAAGCTCTGAGGAGGAAGTGGCCCCAGCCCCTTTCCTTGTTTGCACAAGGCCCCCTCTGCAGCCATCTTTCATGGGATGGCTTTGTCCCTTCCTCTCCAGGAAAGTGGGTGGGGACGCAGTCTTTTGTGGGAGGAACACTGAGGTTGGAATCAGTGTCTGTGTCCAACTTCCTTCACATATGAGCGTGTTGTGTGCCCTTGGGCCCAATTTCACCAACCTTCTATTTCCTACCCTGTCAATAAGCCCGTCTCCCCTCCCCTTGGAAGCCTGTTCCTCCAAGAACGCCTGGAGAGAACCCTGCTTTCCGACAGAAATGCCCTCAGGCACAGCGAGTCCTTGTGGTGGAAGGTACTGAGGTCGGGAGGATCATTGCCGCTGACCTGCAAATGCCACTGCCTCCTGCTGACTCAGACTGTCTTTGTCCTCAAACAGGAATTCCTCCAGACTGTGTCCTGCAATAGGTGCTTAAGGAAGCCGCAAACCCTTTAAATAGATTCCAGCGTATCCATGGCCTCTAAACGTCCCTGGGTCAAATTAAGGTGTGTGCGTGTATGTTAGGGGTGGCGGTGGCACAAGTGTATGAGTGCATGTGTGTGTGCAAGCATGTGTGTACATACAAGCTTTCTAATAATGCTCCCTAGAGCAGACACGCAAGGAGTAGCAGCATTGAGAGAACGTGTGGGCCCAGGTGCATTCGCGTGTGACCTTGAGCGGATCACTTCCCCTGTCTCCACCTTCGCTTCCTCTTATAGAAAATGGCCACTGGCGTTGTCAGAGCTCTGGCGCTATCAGGCCAATCCCACGAGATGCTCTGCAGTGGAGCTTCGGGTCTCACATTCGGGGAAGGTTGCTAAGCATTGATGCCCTCGCCTCCAGCCCCTGATTTTATTCCCGGGCAGGCTCGGCCGTGGGAGGCCGAGGGAAGGTGCAGCTCTTTCCCTTAGGACGTCGCATTTCATTTGACCCTCCTCTGAAGTGGCTGCTGAGTGAATGTGGGCAAAGTGGCACCAGAGGAGGTCCAGCCTTCACCAGACGGGGCTGCAGAGGACACTGGGCAGGGGCCAGCCCTGTTCTGCTCTCGGCCATCTCAGGTTTCTTAACCTCCCAGCTACAGTGCCTCCTGCGAAGTGAGGAAGGAGGAGGCTGAGAAAATACTAGAAGCGGACAGCAAAGTCTTCCAGGCCATATCAGGATCTTTTGACTTTCCTTCTGGGGCCAGTGCAGAAGATTCAAATATTTCATGACCCAGAAGTGATCTTAATAGCACTGTTTTTGAAAAAGTTTAACTCGGGCTACAGTGTGGAAGGTAGATTGGTGGTTGTTCAAATATAACCTTATAATAAACTCTTGGTTTTGTTTAATAACTACAATTGTGTCTGAAGTCACCTCCCCACAAGATGGCAGATGTAAAACCGCTTTGTAAAGTTAAGAAGGTTATACGAATGCAAGGTTGTTATTAATATGGTATTAGGTTATTGCTTTATTTGGGGACAATTTCCTTTGTTCCTGAAAGACTTTGAATAGAGAAAGGGTTTCTCCTTTGTTCAGCGTTTGCTATTAGGAATGGAATTGGACTGTTTTAAATTCGTGTTTTTGTTCCAATTTTAATGTCTTATGTAATCCCGGGACTTTTTTGTTTACAATTTATTCCTGTTTCTGCAGGTGTTCCATGGGGTAGGATCCTGCACCTGAGAATGATAGCATTAATTTTGACAAAAAGAGTTTAAAAATATAAATGTCAGCCTCTCCGGCGCAGTGAAGGTGGCGATGGATGACAGAAGGGCATTCTAGGATGGCGCTCCAAAATAGAATTCCAGATGCCTCCTGCGTGTTCCCGGAGCACAGGCAGCCGCGCTGACCTCATTTGCACAAAGTATCCTGTTATTCAGAAACTTTCTATGAGGCTGGATGGTGTAATGTCAAGTCAGGCAGACTGATGGCTATCTTTGCTGCCTCCCAGCTGGGTGGCCTTGGGCAAGCCTCCTAACTGTCCCAAGCCTCAGTCTCCTCAGTTGTAAAATGAGAAGGTGGGGATGAGTTGAATGAATTAATATTTTATTAAAAGGACAAGCTCCGTGAGGTCAGGGACTGCATCAAGTTTGTTCTCCTTCCATCCCGGAGCCCTTTCTGTGAAGAGTTCATAGCCTGGGGATCACCTGTGTGCCACACCTCCGCTGACCTCCAGGGAAAACGCCCTCGCAGGCCACTGAGCGCGGTACTTCTTGGTTGGCTACGCTCAAGTCCAGGCGAGCAGACTCCATAGCCATCCCCACTGGTAGGTCTCCCCAGCCCACACGAGCCAAGCTAGCCCTGTCCAGCCCCTGGCAGCCTTCCAGACTCTGTGCCACCCACCCTCAGTCTGAAGTCCACTAGACAGTGCTCCCAGTCCACCTCCCCCATCCCTTGCACCCCCAAACCATCTCCAAGCTGGACTGTGCTTTCTTTGCTGTGATGCAGCTCTCCTGGGCTCCCCACCTCCGGTCCCCACCCCTGCTGCTCTCCGGAGCTTTCCCTGCATGGTAGAACCTCCTCCATCCTCACCTCTTCTCCCGGGCTCCCTCCCTCGTCTTCTGTGTCAGCAGGAGCGGCTTCCAGGCCATTTCTTCTTCCTCGCCTTCCCCCTCTCTTTCCTCCGCTATTGTTTCTCTCAAATCTGCAGTACCTCGGGGAAGAGACGTGGACTTCCCTCCCCTCCAGCCCCATTCACTGTTACCTCCGAGGGAAACAAGGGACGCGCCTTCATCCACTGGAGTCTTGTGCTCCTGCCGCTCCCACCCGCTCATGCTCCGTGGTCGTCCCGAGGAATTTCCACACCGGTCTCAAATCTGTCCTCCCCTAGTATTTCCCAGTGCCCTGAATCGCACTGACACTCTTCCAGGTGTGCAGACCACCAAACTGTACTCCTCCTTCTGCACCCCACAGCCACTCTGCCAGCACCCCCTGCTAGGACCACCCTAAAATACGCCCCGCAGATCTACGGCTCCTCACCTCCTGCACCTCCCTCCCCTGGGACCAAGGCAACAGTCTCCTGGTTTGCAGACCCCTCTGCCTCGGCCCCTTCAGTCTTATATATAGGGGGGTGTGTGTGTCCCTCTCTCTATTTTTGTTATTTCTAAATGGGTTATTTCACGCAAGATTATATATGAGGCATATATAAGGCCTACGGAATAGTGATAAAAACCAAGGCCAGTGGGTTCCCACTCTAAGTACCAGGACATCACCAATCCTGTTAGAACCTGCCTGTGACCCTCCCTGACCTCCCGCCCCCACTGTCCCCCAGAGGTACCAATCACACTGCGTCTGTGCTTATCAGTCTTCTGTCTGTCTTCACAGTGATTCTTTCCTGATCCAGAGGGAGTTCAAATTTGGCACGGTTTTGAAGTTTACACAAAGGGAATTATACTGTATATAATTCTTTTGAAAGTTGCATTTTTCTCATAGTTATGTTTGAAGATTCATACCTGCACACACACACACACACACACACACACACACACAACCAAATATTATATAGCAATAAAAATGAATTATAGCAGCTACTTTACAAACACAACCTTGAGAAAAAGACAGTTGTCTTTAGGGAGACTATATGTAATATATATGCAGAATACATTAATATGTGTATGACATAAATACAAATGTGCACACACACAGATACAGACATACACATGCATAGATCACAATGTATTTATCACAACAGATTTATCCATTCTCTTATTGATGGATTGTTTTCAGTTTTTGCTTAAAAAAATACTGTCTGAGCACCCTGAGACATTCCTGGTACACATGTGAGTGTGTTTTTAGAATACGTATCAATAGAAGTGGAATTTCTTGGTCAAAAAATACAAGCATCTTCAACTCTACTGCATGAGAGTCTCATTTCTCCAAATCATCACTAACATTTCTGCGCTCGTGAGGGAGGGGTAGGCCACGGAAACACATGCGGGTGTAATAGTCTATTTCTCACTCCAGTAACGGGCCACGGTGTTCCTGGTAAGGGGAAACTTTACTTCCTCTAGTCTTTCAGGGATGATTGGCAGCTCTGTCATGTTTAGCTCTTGTCTCTCGCGGCCACCTTGGGAGGCACCATCCCTACCTGCATGTAGAAGACAAGTTCTTTACCCACCAGCCCTGAAGGTGGTACCCACTGCTTCACTCTCACGCTAGCTGGAGCTCGTGCCGGTGGCAGCCCCTACCTCCCTACGCCAGTGGCTGGCTCATGTCACTTCACCCTCTGGCCAGGAGAAGGAGGAGATGGGTTCTGGCAAACAGCTAGCACTCTCACCACAAATTGGCAGCATCATATTTTTTTTTTTTTTGAGACAGAGTCTCACTCTGTTGCCCGGGCTAGAGTGAGTGCTGTAGCATCAGCCTAGCTCACAGCAACCTCAGACTCCTGGGCTCAAGGGATCCTCCTGCCTCAGCCTCCCAAGTAGCTGGGACTACAGGCATGTGCCACCATGCCCGGCTCATTTTTTCTATATATATCTTTAGTTGGCCAATTAATTTCTTTCTATTTTAGTAGAGATGGGGTCTCGCTTTTGCTCAGGCTGGTTTCGAACTCCTGACCTTGAGCGATCCGCCCGCCTCGGCCTCCCAAAGTGCTAGGATTACAGGCTTGAGCCACTGCGCCCGGCCCAGCAGCATTATATTTTTAAATTTTGCTCTCTGGTCAATATAAAATTACCTCTTATTGAAATGTCAATTTATAATTCCCTGATTACTATAGAGTTTGAGAATTAGGGCGTCTCCTACCATTTATGTGTCCGCTTCTGTGATTTGCCTGTTCCTGGCAGTTGCCCATTTTTTTTTTTTAAATCAGCTTGTTTTTCCATCTTAATTTGTGGGTTTGTTCTGTTTTTTTTTTTTTAGCATCCTTGTTTGGTTATGTGTTTGCAAGGATCTTCTGAATTGTGGTGTGCCTTTTGTGTTTTGCTCAGAATTCCTTTATCCTGAATAGGGGTTCTTAATTGTAATGTAATCCGTTTGATGAAGATCTCCCGTTATGAGTTATATTTTCTTTTAAAGTATTAAAAATATCTTACTCTGAAGCAATACGTTCTCTCATAATTTCTTCTGAAATTTTTACTGTTTTTTGTCTGTGCCTTGCAGAGTTAAATCCATCTGCAATTAACTTTTTTGTACGTTGTGAGGTAAACAATTGCCATTGACTGAAAGTTCGTGTCCCCTCCAAATTCACATATTAAAATGCTAACCCCCAATATGAGCATATTTGCAGGTGGCATCTTTGGGAGGTGATCAGTCACGAGGTGGAGATTCTAAAGCCTAGCCACAGGACGTCAGCCAGAAACAGTCACATGGCTACTCCATAGCTGCAAGAGAAGCTGAGAAATGTAGTCTTCTTGTCCCTGGCAAGAGGAGAGAGGATTGGTGAGCATATAGCAAGACCCTGCCATCAAACTGAAATCTATTTAGGAAAGGCAGGACCATTTTCTCTCTGCAGATTCCTTTTCCCCCTGGGAGGGAGCATGGCTCAGTGAATATATTGAGGGCTTTGTGATCAGAGAGAATGGAGTTTGAATTTCACCACCTCTTGATGATTTTGTGACCTTGTTAACTCCTTTAACCTTTATGAGTACTACCCAGATAGAGACCAGATAGGGCTTAGATTTTGGTCTTGTGTACACTAGTCCAGAGTGGTCTTAGCCGGTTCAGGCTGCTGTAACAAAGTACCATAGACGGGGTGGCTTGTAAACAGTGATAATTTCTTTCTCACAGTTCTAGAGGCTGGGAAGTCCAAGGTTCAGTCACTGTCAGACCTGATGTCTGGCCCACTTTCTGGCTCAGAGAAGGCACCTTTTTGCTGTGTCCTCACATGGTGGGAGTCGCAATATTTTTCTCTGGTTCCTCTTTTATAAGGGCACTAATACCACTCATAAGGGTAGAGCCTTCGTGATCTAATCACTTCCCAAAGACCCCACTTCCTGATACCATCACGTTGGGAGCTGGGATTTGAACACATGAATTTTGCGGGGACACAAACATTCTGATCATAGCAAGTGCCTTTTCCTGGGCTCGGCGAGGCTGGCTGCACAAGGCTTTATAGGAACATTGGCCCACACAACATGCTCCCATTGTGCCATTTTAAACTGCTTGTGTCTCGAGGAGTACACGCGACAATGCACGTGAATGATCCTTGTTTTTTTTTTTTTTTTGCTGCTACCATAAAATGCCTGGAAACCAGACCTTTCCCAAATTCCAGCTTCATGACAGGCCCCATTCTTTTTCTGTTTGTTGACATCGTATGGCTTGTTTTCTACCAGCACAGCCATTGTGCCTGGCTCCCCTGGGGTGGGATGTGTTATTTTCCTTTGGCAAAGCTGCTTCCATTCTTTTCCCCACTGCGAGAACCTGGCAAAAAACAAGCTTCGGTGCAATGGCCATCAGATCACTGTGCCGGTTGGCCCTGCCTGGCTGTGTGTCTCTGGGGCACCAGTCGATTCAATTAAACAAGGTCAAAGCTGTGTTGGCTAAATTTATTGCCACTACTTTTCTAAATTTTCACCTTACTGAAAGCGGTTCTAAGGGCATTCATTATCATTTGATCTCAACTCTGAATTATGTGCAAACACATACACACATATGCACACAAAATACCAAAATATTTACAGCTGTTATCTCTGAGTAGGGAGGTTTTTGATTATTTTATTTGCTTATCTATGCTTTTCTGTATTTCTCACATTTCCCTAAATGGGCTGTCATGACTTAGAGTCTCCGCAGGAGGTAGATGTCATTCTCACCGATTAACTGAAGAGGGGTCAGTGAAGTGACTGCTTTTAGGGCTCAGGGTTGGGGCTGCTGTGTTGGTCCCGATGGGGTAGATGGAACTGCAGAAAAGGCAGCCCCTGGAATCTCAGTTTCCTCTTGCTGCTGCTACATATTTAGTAAATGTTCCCGTGTTCTGCTTCACATTCCTATTTTTTTGTTTTGCCTTCTCTCTGCGGTCCTATTGGAATAGCCTCTCTGTAGAATGTCGCTGATCATTGCAACAGAAGAAGAAGAAAGCTCTGGTGACTCCTGCATTGCCAATAAATGTGCCAGGAATGTTCACGGGGTCCAAGCAGATGACGAAGGAATCAGGAAGCACACTCCTTCCTCATGCCAAGGAGAGAGAAGCCAAATGTTTGGCAAACAGCCCCAATAACTGCCAAGGAATTAGTAACATACTTAGTGACTAGAGATACCGGGGAGCTGTTAGTACCTTCAGGCCTAAACATATTCCCAGAGCTGAGTTGGGGAGCAGGGCTGTGGCTTTTGGGAGTGAAGCACAGTGACTGCCACCTAGAGCTGTCCAGGAAGAGGGGAGCAATTTTCTTCTCTTTCCTTCTGCATCTGATCTTCCGGTGATGGATGATGGATCCCTTTAACGAAACCCCGTCAGAATTCTGGGGCATGGATGTATAGGTGACATAATCAATATGGTCAGCCCCCTTGGGCACCACACAGGGCAGAGAAAAGCAGAGTGGATCTAGCGGGCAGAGGGATACTTGGCACAAGCCTGTATTATCATTGCAATTTAAAAATAAGATGTCGTTCACATAAAAATAAAGCTCAGTGCACTAGTGGTCAAGAGGCATCACTGAACACATTTATACTGGGCTCACTCTATACTCAGTTCCAAGAGTGTAGAGGTGTTATCAGACGTGGCTCGTGCTTTTGAGGAGTCACAGGCAGGAAAGACATGTGACCAACAGCTGCCACACAGGTCGTGGGTGGTACCTTAGGCATGTGGACAGGGTGCTCTGAGAGCGCTTTGAGGGCTCACCGCTAACAAGCCGTGCCTGGGTCAACCTGTTTCCCTTTCTGTTGTTCATGCTTCCCATCTGCAGAGGTAGCCCTATCAGTTCCAGGCTTGGAGCCACGATACACCCAAAGACACCACATTTCTTGTCCTAAGAAAGCAAAGACACACACAGCTGTTGATTGAACATTGACTGACACTGATATGAGATTACACACTCACCTGGTTCTGATTTCTTCAGTTCGTACTGATTCAGGGAGGGTTTGTGGGTCACAGGCCCGTGTTAGTTTGCACTGTCCACACGCGCATGCAGGTACAGATGCACACCCGCCCACGCACGCTCCTTCCTCTCTGTTGTTGCTCCTTCTTCACTTGGCAAACATGAAACGCGTCTTTCTTGCACGCTGTAGAAAAGGCTGGGCGGTGCTGAATTTACTACATTAACTGAAGATGCGCTTGTGATGAATTATGAATGGCCTAACATGTCTTAAATCATAAAGAAATCCAATTTAAGTTTCTACGCACAGTTCAAAGTCTGCTTTTAATCTATACTTTGCTCAAATCTATTGTTCATCTTAGCAGATTTTGCACAGAGAAATGAGAATCAAAATGTTGGGGTTTTGCATTAAGCAGATATTGACTAATACTTTTTGTTGCTTTTCATAGAGAAGGATCTCTTTAAGTTTTCATTTTCCTCTTTCTGTGTGTGTGTGTGTGTGTGTGTGTGTATGTTTAATATCCAGTATCAATAGACAGCACATCAGCCCAAGAGAAGAAACCAGCTGCTATCTTTTATTCATTTCCACTGATGGAAAGGATCTGGAAGACTCCTAAGAGTGAACAAAGAATTCAGTGCCTTTCTAATGGCATGTGGTTCATTCCAATGGAAAGCCATTTTTCTGTTTTAACTATGTCTACTAAAGACTCTCGTTTGAGGCATTGGGGTGGGGAATTCTTCACAGTAGTTAGAATTTGGGCAGGAAAACATTCATGAATTCTGGGTATGAAATTTTTTTTTCCAGATAATTAGACTTCTTATATTGAGATAATTGTAGATTTACATATAACAGATAAAATGCAGAGAGATCCCAAGTACACTATACTCAGTTTCCTGCAATGGTAGCATCTTGCAAAAACTATAGTGCATTACAACTGGGTTTTTGACTTTGATATACTCTGAAGGTCTTATTTAGATTTTCTGTTTCATTTATAGTCATTTTTGTAAATGTATGTGTGTATTTGGGTCTATGCAATTTTATAATGTGTAGGTCTGTGTATCTGCCACTACGGTCAAGTTCTAGAACAATCTCATCACCACAAAGGCCCTGTGTTGCCCTTTTACTGCTATTAATACATCCATTCCTACCACCTTTTGCCATCTCTGCCATCCCTAATGCCTGGTAACTACTAATCTCTTCCCCACTTCTGTAATTCTTTCATTTTGAGAAGGTTATACAAATGGAATAGTATTGTATGTAACCTTTTAAAATTGGCTTTCCCCCCAGCTCAGCATAATTCCCTGGAGATTTATCCAGGTTGTTTCATTGTATCAATTGTTCCTCCCATGTTATCATTTAATAGTATTCCGTGACGGTATTGATGTATCACAGTTTATTTTTAATCACTCATGCATTGAAGAACAGATGGGTTCTTTTCGGCTATTGGGAATAAAATTGCTGTAAACGTGTATGTACCTTTTTTGGTGTCAACGTAAGTTTTCATTTCTGTGAGATAAATGCCCAAGAGTACAATTGCTGGATTGTATGGTAATTGTAGGTTTGGTTTTATAAGAATCTACCAAACTATTTTCCAGAATGACTGTAGCATTTGACATTCCCACAAGCAATGTACATGTGATCCAGTTTCTCCACATCCTTGCCAGCATTTGGTGTTGTCACTGTTTTTTATTTTAACCATTCTGATAGATGTGTAGTGGTATCTACTGGTGGTTTTAATTTGTATTTTCCTAATGGCTAATGACAGTGAACATTTTTATGTGTTTATTTGCCATCTTTGTAAATCTTATTTAGTGAAGTCTGTTCACGTCTTTTGCCCATTTTTGAACTGAATTATTTTCTTGTTTTTTGCTGTTGATTTTTGAGAATTCTTTATGTATTATAGATACATGTAGGTCATTGTTGGATATGTCCTTTGCAAATATTTTCTCCCAATCTATAACCTGTCTTTTTGTTCTCTTAATGGGGTCTTTCACAGAGCAAAAGTTTATAATTTAAATGAAATATAATTTATCAATTTTTCCTTTTATGACTAAAATTTTTCATGTCAAATCTAAGAACTTTTCACCTAGCCCCAGGTCCTAAAGATTTTTCTTCTTCTTCTTTTTCTTTTTTCTGCCTAGAACCTTATAGTTTCCTATTTTATGTTTATGTCCATAAGCCATTTTGAGCTAATTTTTGCATAAGCTGAGAAGCTAAGATGAAGGTTCATTTTCTTTTGTGGATGTCCAACTGCTGCAGCACCACTGTGTTGAAAAGGGTACCCTTCCTCCACCAAACCGCATTTGCATCTCTGTCAAAAATCGTCGGGCATCCTTGGATGGGTAAATTTCTGGGTCTCTGTTCTGTTCCATTGATCTGTGTGTCCGTTCCTCAGAAAATACTGCACTGTCTTGGTCACTCTAGCTGCACGGTGAGGCTTAATGTGGAGTAAAGCGATTCCTCCCACTTTGTTCTTCTTTTTCAAGATTGTTTTTAGCTATTCTAGGACCTGTGCCTTTCTATACAAATTTAGAATTAGCTTGCCTATGTCTATAAAAAGTCTATCTGGGGTGTTTCAATATGAGGAATTAGAAGCTCACACAACCGTTTGGAGGGCTGGTGGGGACTCGGGGGCAACACAGCCACCTCGGCCCGTGTCAGCAGCATCGCTGAGCCGGAGGCTTCTGAAGGGCTGGCCCAGTGGCCCTAAAACGTCCCAAGAGTCTTAGGAAGTCCCCTACCAACTTCATTCGGCTGCACTGGAATAATTGGCTCTTCAAGCAGGTGCCTTGGAGCTGCCTTAACCTCCAGGCTGCCCTGTGTCTGCCTGGAGCTGCTCCTTGGAGCAAAGGCCTTTGTCTCCCCTCCCTTCTTAGTGGCTGACCTGGGCCCAGGACCAAGAGGTGAGAGGGGGTCAGGGGCTGATGACTGATGGTTTCACACCGTCAGGGCTAGAGGTCTTGTGAATGGGTCGTCGGGTTTTTGCACAGTAGATGAAGAGACGGGCTCCTTTGACTGTTCTTCTCCCAGAGCACCGTTTTCAGAGGGACAGAGATATCTGGGAGTTGATTCCCAACACCCAGAGAGTTGGCTGTCCATGAGTTGACTCACTCATTGACTCTGTGGAAAGATGTGTCGATCAGCTAAGGTCACAACGGGAAAGCAGTGGAGTGTCCAGTAGAGTCGAGACAGGCAGCTGAGCTGGTCGCTGCAGACGTGTTATAACTGCTGTGTGGATGGAGGCGGGGCATTGCAGGCCCTGCGTGCATAGGGAGAGAGGACGCACCTAACCCTGTCTTTGCGTGCAGGGCGATAGTGCAGAGAAGCAGTGTCTGTACTGAGGCCTCAGGTGCACTGGAGTAAACCAGGTCAACGGGGCGTGTAGAACCCAGTGGAGAAAGGAGCATGCGGGGGATTTTCCTGGAATCGAGGAGAAAGGTTGGAATACAGATACACTGATAGGCGGGAATGCAGACACCGGCATTCTTGCCTCAGCTCTTGGGTGGTCCCGGGGAGCTATGTGACAACTCTAGTCTTCCAAGAGAAAGCAAGAGTAGGCTGGACCTGATTTCTTGGTCCCTTCCTTTATGTTTTCAAAACAGCCAGTAGGTTATGTAACATGGCACTTCTCCTCCACCCCCAAACCCACAAACACCCGTTATACCTAGCGTGAAGATTGAGGTGTCTCTTTTGACCAAAATAAATAAATAAATAAATTGCAGTTCACACGTGTTTTATCCAAATGAAATATTTCTTTATCACGTACAGCTTTCACATGAATGACGCGTCAGTTCCAATTTGTGACAGGGAGCTAAATTAATCTGGCTCCAGTCCTCACAAGGCCACTCAGAGCACGTCCTCGAGAATAATAACACAATTGTTCAGGTGTCGCTGCGGCTGGGCTAAGAGCTAGGTTGTCTGTGGCTCCACCCTCATGTGGAAGAGACATCCATGGTCTGTGTTGTGCAAACTGTGTATTTTTGTGTGGTGGTTATGATCCTTTCCTGGAGTAAGATGTGTTCTTCAAGAAGCATTAAGGTTGGGAGCCTTCAGCTCCAGGGTCTCAGGCTGTTCCTCGGTGGTCAAGCCAAGGTCATGGTCTCAGGCTGTTCCTCAGTGGTTTAGTCAAAGGCAGCTGGTTGGGGACAGGAGAGGAACAGATGAGTTATGGAAAATCCTGGTTAGATGGGCAGGGCAGTACACGGAGGAAATATCCAGGCTGAAGTCAAGACTACTGGGGTGTGTAAGGGTTGATGATCTGATGGGCAGGTGGTGTGGTTGGCTCAGGGACTGGGCTCCTTGGTGTAGGGCTGGTCTGCTTCACAAGAATCCGCAGTTCTAGCACAGAGGTGAGGCTCTGAGTAGGTTGTGTGATTCCCTCCCCAAGAGGATCATACTCCCATTTAGTTTCCTAGGGCTGCCCTAACAAACTACAAACTGGAGGACTGGAAACAACAGACACATATTTATTCTCTGACATTTCTTGAGGCCAGAAGTCTGAAATTAAGGTGTGGACAGGGTGGGTTCCCCCTGAAGGCTCTGAGGAGAGCCTGTTCCATGATCCCCCTGGTTTCTGCTGGCTCGTGTCAATCCTTAACATTCCTTATCCTGTAGATGGACAGCTCCAACTCTGTTTCTGTCTTCACACGGCCTTCCCTCTGCATGTCTCCTCTCCATCTCTTCTTCTATAGTTACACTTACCATGACTTAGAGCTCACCTTATTGTAGGGTCATCTCAAGCCCCTTAATTACTTCTGAAAAGATGAAAAAAAAAAGTCACTTTCACTGGTTCCAGGTAGACATATCGTTTGAAGGGTGACCCACTGCAGCCTCCAACACCATCAAGCTCGGGTGGCCACATTCCTTGCTTTGGGTAGCGCAATGTGAGCAGGAGGGACATACGAGCCTCTTCCGAGCAGAACCTTTAACCACCATTGCACAATCCTGCCGTACTCTCTTTTCTCACTACCAAGAGAACAATACGTATTCCAGAAGGGGATTCTTCCATTGATCCAGAATGAAGAAGACATATACATGGAACTAAGCCACACACCCTGCAGCCAACAAATAATTAGAGAAATGTACCTGTGTTGGTGTAAGCCCCAGAGGCTTGGGAGATGTGTTCACTACAACATAACTTAGCAAAAGCTAAGCCAATATAGGCACCCTGAGTTTATGAGGTGCATTTCGGACAATCACACGGCACCTTGCGAAGCCCCAAGGCACCATCTCAGGTTCAGAAATGGTCTAAGTCTTCCCTCCTTCTGACAGCTACCCTGGTCGTTCTTCTGGTTTCGACTGATGCACGGATTCCTCCAGCTTCTCTCTTACTCCTTCCCAGTTCCAGTAAAGAGCAAGCCATGGTCTTTCTAATTGGCTGAGGAGCAAAAGAGCCACAAAACCAATGTGGGGAAGAAATAAAAGTTCTGGAATGTGAAATAGTCAGGGATAGTCATGGCCCCTTCTCCAGGGGTTCTCACTGCTTCTGAGACCGTCCCTTGTGGCCCCCCGCTGCCCTAAACTGGCCATGCATTTGTCACTCCATTAATGTTGTCAAGCAGTGTTTACCGGCTCCTGCTATGGGAGCTGGGCTCTCCTTCCCTCCTCTGTCTACACCCCATATTCCTTCTGTATCTCGCATCGACCCCCCGACCCACATCAACCTGCTCTGCCTCCCGCATCCCTACTTCCAGGTCCAGGCCCCCATCGTCTCTTACCTGTCTCGCTTCCGGAGCCTCCTGACAAGACTTTCCGTCTCAGCTGTCGCTCCCATGGGCCAGGCTCCTTGCTAGGACACACAGCAGTGTGTTCTGGTGGAAGACACAGACCCCCAAACATGAAAATATACAAACAGATTGATTTCAAAATACAGAGAAACAAGGGGAGGAGCTGTATTAGCTAGGGGCCAGTGACCTCTCCAAGGAGGTGACAGTGAAGTGAAGATGGGAATGTAGAGAGGGGAGGGTGGAACTTGAGCTGGTGGCGACACAGTTGGAGGTTGGGAGCTTTGTGGAGAGGATTGGCCACTCCCTCCAGTGACCTGAAGGACGGATCACTAACAAAGGATATATACGCATGTGTTTTGCGCGTACGTGTGTGTGCTGTGCAGTGCACAATGGCTACCTTCTCCAGGGTGCCTCTCCAGGAGAAATTTGGCTCAAGGAGCAGAGCTGCCTTGTGTTTTGGGTCACTGTTGAGAGCATCTGTTGTTTTGGTTGCCCAGTGCAGGAACATTGTTCTGGTTTGGGGGAATCCCAAGAAAGGTGAGAGTCAGAGCTGTGCTGCCCTCTATACAGTCAGAGTGGAAAATGCCCCCTTGCCTGTCCCTCAGCTCATGTGACCTAATCAGATGCTCACCCTCAAAGGCAAGGTCAGCTCCTTTATCCTTAGCGAATGTGGGCCCAGTGGCTTGGAGGTGAGGGCACAGTGGCTGAGGCATTTCAAGGAGTCTATCCTGGTGGCAGGGCATTGCCTGTGCCCTCCTTCCTTCCAAGCTTCTTGCCCAAGCCTGGATCTCCTGGCTTCTTATTAATCCCATGAGTTTCTCTCTACTATTCCAAAAAAAAATTATTTTTTTGCTCAGGTTTACCAAAATCCCCTTCTGTAATCAACAGCTATGAACTCTGACCAGTTGAATGGTTTGCGGATGGGGCCTGGGGACAGGCTGTGAAGTCGGAGGTGGAAGGGCACTTGTAGGGTATCAGCGAAAGGAGCAGGAATGGGGAGGCGGCAGGAAACCAGAGCTTGAAAATGTTATCTTTTTGGGAATTCACAGAAATTCTTGGGAAGGGCTCCAGACATCCCAGGGCGTGGAATGGGTTACGCTGATGTTGCCTAGATTGCAAGACGGCTAGTTTATCCAGGATTGCATCCGGATTGCAAACGAATGTGGAAGAGTGAATGAATGAGCACCTGGGTAACGCAGCCCAGGCAATCGTGACGGACGGCGGCAGCCTCCCTGTAATCAAGCCTCACTGCAGACAGTTTTCGGGGGAATGTGTCAGTGAAGTCAGACCGGGGGGCAGAAACTGGAGGACTGTGTAGCCTGGCTCTGCCTTTCCTCTCCGGAGCGGTCCAGGGGAAGGCTGCCGCTGCTGGGTTGGCAGTCACCATGGGCAGGACCTGAGAGAAGTGTTTTTCTCCAACTTGCTCTTTTCCCGACATCCAGGTAAATGATACAAGCCAGAAACCCAAAATTATCCTGTCTTTCCTGCCCCTCAAAGTCAACTGACTGCCACGTCCTGTTTAAGGTTTGTAACTGAGGTTTCATAAATGCAATAACATTTATAAGTGTAAAGGATGGAGAATTTGTACTTTTGTACACACTGTGTAAACACCACCCAGATCAAGACACCAAGTGTTTCTATCTCCCAGAAAGTTCCCTGCTCCCCTTCTTGGTCAACATGCACCCCAGCCCTCAGCTGATCCATTCAATTTTTCTCACCGTAGATTAGTTTTGCACCATGTCCTCCTAGCGTTATCTCAAAATACTGCGTCTCTCCCTGTCTCTCCATCTGTCCCACCAACTCCCTAGTCCTAGCAACCATGTCTTGCCCTGGGCTGATGCGCCTCCTCCCAGCTGGTCCCTCTGCCTCCTCTCCTGCCCATTCCCACCGCCATGTTGCAGCCGGGGTCACTTCACCTGCTAACAACTCCGCTCCAGTGCTCCAGCCAGCCTTCCACGCCCTACAGTGCCCCGTCCATCTCTCCAGCCTCCGCTTGTCCCTCCCTCAAACTTCCTGTCTCCTGCCCACCTATTTCTGCCTCGAACCCTTCCTCCGGAGCACCCA